>JAANBB010000709.1:0-13806 GCA_014621425.1 Cylindrodendrum hubeiense | reverse complement strand
GGGGGGCTGCGGTTTTCAAGAGCCCATCGTATTCTAGGGATGTTGCAGATCGTTGGGAGGTCAACATCCCTGGTTCGTCGAATTCGGGTTGGAGGTTTAGTCGAAGTTCGTGTTCATGTGCCAATCTCTCTGAAAAGAGCCCTCAAGAATTCCATCGCCGTTCCTACTCCAAGTTGCTTGTCCCTCTTTTTCTTAGATCCGACACCCTAATCCTTTGTACTTCTGTCGCCAACTTTTCGTCGCCACTCTCCTTAGCAGCCTATAGGGATCGAAACAGCCCCTGGTCCTCGTAATCCGTGTGACCTAAAGTATCGGCGACTGTAGAATGAGACCTCGCGTGTTTCTGATTGGTTGGCGGCAAATGGTGCTGAACGATGCTGGTAGTTTTAGCGGCGGCGGCGGATCGTGGACGTCGGATAACGATGACGCGAGCATAATAAACCTAATAGACATTCGATCAGTTGGAGGGAGGGAAGGGCTCAGCCACTATCACCACTAGCGCCACCATCAACATCCCAAAGTTAGTGTTTGCGAGAGTCCGGATGAGATCCCAAGGTGCGCGGCCGGCCTTTGTTAGTATTCGTGGGCCCATGTAGAACTTCAGAATAATATTGACAGGTTAATACGGATGGATTTCCGCATCCATGGAGCCCATGCTGGACTTGGTTGCCTTCACCCTGTCTACATATCACATCGGTTTCAAACATCAGATATAGCGGATCGCTAGACGAGGCATCGGTTGTTCCAAAGCCGGTTGTTCCATAGCCAGTGGTTCCAAAGCCAGTGGTTCCATATCCAGTGGTCCCAAAGCCGGTGGAGAGATCCAAGGCAACCTGAGGGCCTAGATGGGTAAAGCGCCGGATGGAAAGTAGACGTTGCAAGCCCATGAATAAACCTGCGACGGTTTGGGGCAATCGATGTATCCAGTCTCGACACGAGGCACCGAGATGGGCTATCCTTTGCTGGACATACCAGGTGGCGTATAATTCCAACGCAATTCCAGGCGAGGGATGCAGGCGGGCTGCATGGCGGGCTGGAAGCCGCTGACGAAATCCAAACCTCACTTGAGGAACAATCCAGGCGAGTCGTGGACGAGGCGTTCGTTTAGTCGTTGGCCATCGGCGGTCTAGAAATCAAAAACAATTTTGAGCGGAAGGTCCAGACGAATTGCTTGATTAGGCTGTGGGATGGGCTAGGCCTCGATGGTCGTGGGAGTTCGATCAAGAGATCCAGGACAATTTCCAGGCTCGTTCTCCACGGCGCGCCGAGGGCTCATGTTGGCGTCGTCCATTACAAGCCTGTCCAGAAAGCAGAAGCAATGTTGAACAAGGGGCGCATGCGAGGTGAGTATCCCGAGATCAGAGGAGGGTTGGCGACCAAGTCGATGCAATCCGGTCAAGGAATCGAAGACATCCATTACGCTAAGATATGTCGCGGCCCAAGCCGGGTGAGGATGACAGCATCAAGTCAGGGGCGCAACGGAGTTGCATGAATCAGGCTCCGAGAAGTGCCGACCGTCAATGGTAATTGCAATCCGGTGAAGAGATCCAAGACATTCCTGGTGCTAGTTAAGATATGCCGATGGTCCAAGCCAGGATATCCATTACAAGATCGAGCTAGGGGCGCATGCAAGGTGCGTAGATCAGGCTCCGAAGTGCTGCTCGTCGACGGTTGTTGCAGTCCGGCCAAGAGGTCCACGAATTTCATGGGCGCTATGATAGTTTCGAGTTCTGAATGCTGGCAAGTTGCGAAATACGAAGGTCAAGGTGTGGGAAGTGCCGGCGGACGGTCGTTACGGCGCGAGAAAGACATCCACGACATTCCCTGGGTGCCAAGACATGCGCACGGGTCAAGCCGGCACATAAATTCAAGCCAACTTTGTAATATTGGCAGACGAGGCTCCGGTATGTGCCGACTTCTGCTGGTGCTGACAAGTCGGTCAGGAGATTCCAGCCCATCCTGATGCTGGGTTACCGGATTGGGATGTACCGACCGGGACTGGCCAATTGCAAGCTAGTTTCAAGACAGTGGACAATTTTAGTTCACCTTTTATGCTCTCATATGCTCCAATATGCTGAGCTGCTGCAAGTGGTTTAGACATTCAACACGCCTAGAGCTGGGCTACTGGGCGAGGCAATGGGATGATGAGATGTTACGATGGGGCTACGAGATGGGTCGACCTGACGTGGGCATTGCAGGTTGGTAAACAGGCCATGGGCATCATGGACACGAGTGACACATGTAAGCTACGCGAACATGTCCTGACTATTTTTTGGTGTGAGATACGTGCGCATGATGCGCCATGGTCACGTCAGATCAAGCTCGAGACATGGCCCCAACACCATTGGTCAAGACGAGGTACTTGTACTCCCAGTTAGTCAACTGCATTTTGTCGCCCCAAGAATATCTTGGATCTTTTCGCCGGCTTTAATTTTTGGGAGGACTGTAGGGGGTTTGGGCTTAGAGTTGCAGGTTGCGTCCGCTGAGTGAGGGTGGGATCCATTTGATTAGTCGAGTGAACTTGCTTCTCCACTGAAACGCCCTGAGTAGCGCACTTGTAAGTTATGCGTGTGATTGGCCGAGTCCTCGATGAATGTGCTGGATTCCTTCGCCGGTTTCAATTGATTGGATGGCCGTAGGGGGCCTGGACCGGTAGTTGCTGGTGGTGTCCGTGAAGCCTGGCCGTGGCCCATATGATTGGTCTTGGTCCTCGATGAATGCTCGAGATCCTTTCGCCGGCTTCAATTTCTGGGGGGAGCCTGCGGTGGTTTGGCCAGCAGTTGTTGGTTGCGTCCCCGGGGTAAGGTGGGATCCAGGCAACGTGTGAATGGTTGATTGGGCATTGTGCTCCATGAATGTCTTGAATCTCTTCACCGGCTTCAATTTCGAGGGAAGTGATACGTGAGGTAGGCCGGCAGATGTTGGAGCGTCCGGGAAGTGCGGGCTTGGTCCCCTTGATTGGTCTGGTCCTCGATGAATCTGTAAGATCCTTTCACCGGCATCGATTTTTGGAGGAAGCGTAGGGACCTGACCAGTCGTTGTTGCTTATGCCTGCGGAGTGAGGACTCGGTGCTCTTAATTGGTTGATGCAACTTGGTGCTCCATGAATGTCTTGAATCTCTTCACCGGTTTCAATTATTGGAGGAACCGTAGGGACCCTACCAATCGTTGTTGCTTTTGTCCATGGGCCGTAGTTTGTGGGCTGTTGCAGCAATGCCTAGCTCCGTGAGGGTGGTCGGCGACGGCTGATGTGGCTGCTGGGCGGTAGTGTTTTGTTGCAAACCTGAGTGAAATATGTGCGTGAGGATGGGCCGGAAGTTCGAGAGGTGCGATGTCGTGTTGAGCGTTTCCGAGAGAAGACCCATCGGCCAGGCGAGTGATAGACTGGCTAAGTGAGATGGTGAAGCGAGGTGAGGCAAGGTGAGGCAAGGTGAAGGAGCTCATGTAGTGGTGTGATGGAGTGGCGGAGGAGCATTGGCGTGGAGAAGTGACGTGCTCGACCAACGAGTCCAAAGATGAGGGGAATAGCGATGACCCCCAATTCCTCCATTCGCCAGACAAGGCTGCATGCCAGTGATCGAGCGAGGGCCTCAGGCAACTGCACCCACGTCAAGAGAAGTCGCACAAAGTCAAACGACCCTACCGCTTACGTTCGGGTGTGATCTATCACATATTCATAGCAATGCACATTTTGCAGGTTATCCGTGCCGCTGCTTAGGTTCGAAGGTCAGCTGCAACACGTGAACCTCTTCATAGACACGCCTTGAGCCATTCAAGAGATCTAGGGCATTCATTATGCAACCTGCGGTGATTGGATAGCCTCATAAAATGGCTAGTTCGGCTTTCCAGGGCCTGGTGACATGCCGAGAGACATGTCCGTGGGGTTTTGGGGCTTAGAACCCGGTACGCGGATACTAGTTACAAGACATAGGTAACAACATCTGCCAAGCAAACACAGAGGACGAGGCTTGGGATCGGGGTTGGGATGTAAGACACCGGCTTTCACGAGAAAGTGCAGGTTGAATGAATACACTATTAATGATTAGTGATCAGACAAGGTGATCTGCAAGAAACCGTATTACGAGTCTCGGGTCGGGTTGGGTTGTAAGACATCGGACTTCACGGGAAAGTGCAAGTCGATGGAACTCAATATTAACGATTAGTGATCAGACAAGGTGAGCTGCAAGGGACCGCGTTACAAGGCTTGGGACAGTGAAACTTGGTGTCCAGATTTGGTAACTCGAGGGGACTTGCAAGGCATCGGAAGACGAGGCTCGGCAGTTGAGCTTCAAGGTGCCGACATTCACGGTAAAGCGCAGATCGGTGTCAAATCCAACATAGTTTGAGGGAAGGGATCTGCGGGAACCTGAAGACGTGGCTTGGGAGCTGAACAACACAGAGCCTAGTTTCGGGAAGGCGCATCAAAACAGCGCCGGATACATGATTTACGCTCAGAGCCGAACCTCAACATGTTTGCGCAACAGTGCAACTTGGTACATATGACCATTTACAGTGCTTAGAGCATATCGGGTTATGAGGGTATAACTCAAAACGCAGTTTCTTGGCCACTCAGTATGGGCCGGTTTGTTAGAAATTATTAGCCTACAGGTTTCAGATGGTCTTGAAAGTCTTCGGGGAAAAGCAAGTGCCGAGAATCTTCGGTTTGTACTTTTGTTGAAACTGGCTTTCGAATTGTAGACATTCAAAGGAGTCATCTGCGGGGATTGGAGGACGTAGCTGGCAGGAGTGATAACCCGGAGGCCGGAGGCGGGTGGTGAGATTAAGTGGGGCTTCCCGTGCGACTACGGGTGCGGGCCGGCGGCACGCGTGGCGTAGGCTCCGTGTTGCTCTTGGACATATCCAGTATAGCGCAAACTTGTGAAACAAAGTGACAGCCGCCGCCTGGAGATACGAGATGTGGCTTGCAGACTGACAGCTTGGAGAGACAATTCTAAGTGCGGCTACCTGTGTGGGCCAGAATGCGTGGCGTATGCTCGCTGTCGATCCTTGACATGTCTAGGAGTGCAGGTGATGTTAGTACGAGTTTCCGAAACTGCCGTGAGCCCTCTTCCGAGAATACGAGATGTGACAGCCTGACTTGAGTTCGGAGCTGACTGACGGGAACCCACTGAGTCTCGGGATCAAACTTGAACTTCGAGCTGAGTTCTGAGCTGAGGCTCATGATTGGCGGAAAGTGTATTGGTCAACCCCGGTGACAGATTTCAAGACATTTGTGAGAGCAATTGTCTCTGGGCCAAGGTTGTGATACCACAAGTCCTGACCCGGGAGGTGAGTTAAACTTCATAATCGGAGTCTCCAATCCGAAACCCTTCCGGCATCATGCATGTAAAAAGAAATCAGAGAACAGGTGAGGGAATTTCAGATTATCAACCTCTAAGCCAGAGTCATGTCTATGAAGTAAGGTTATGCGACGCCACAAGATGTTGGCTGAACTCAGGGCTGAGCTCCATGAACCTGGGTGGCGGATTTGGATCAAGCCGAGCGGGGTATAGAGGTGGTGTAAGGAGATGCATGCTTTGTCCATCCGATTGGTTATCTTCCAAGACATGATGTTGATATTTTGCCGTCATGAGCTTCAAGATATCTTGGGTGGGGCAAGAAAGGATGTGGTTCGGTTCGGGAGGCCCAAATCGTCCATGTACCATGTGGTCTATTAACCGGTCACTAAATTTAAGGCGTTCACGGAGCGGACAGTCTCCTGACCCTCACCACCAATTTTGCAGCGGGAAGGTGCAGTTTCGTTGGGCCCTTCATAGAGAGCCCGGCGAAAGAACCCCAAGACGTTCATGGAGACCCCGGGCAGATTCATCCAATGATATGTCAAGATGAGCCATTCTGGCTTAGAACTGCATATTTGTGTAAACAATGACAGTCGCCGGCGAGCAAAACTAAACTTTCTCGGGAGGTCTGTCCAACCAGCATCAGGCTAGGCGGCATTACGAAGCACACACGCCTTGCAACGAAAAAGGCTGGCTGAGCTGACTCGTCATTCACACGGAAATGATTCCAATACTTTGGCTGGGCGATGGATCCAACCAGCATCGCGTTCGACAGCCATTTGGCTTGGTAATATTGGCAATGAGTAAGTGGCTTCATACATCGGTGGAAGATGATCAAGGCTACATGTGACGAGTCAGAATAATTGTCGTGGAGTCATCAAATCAGGCTGTTGTATCCCCCGGTTGTTCCATGTTTGGAAATGGAGTTTCCCGCCATCCCCGGTAGATACCGCGGGCTCTAACGTTCATCGACGGCGGCCCCCAAGATGAGTTTTCCTCAATCCCATTAGCTAGCGGTAAATATTTACATCGGAAGACGTAGCCAGCTCCGCCATATCCATCGATGGTAGACCTAAAAAAAGACCTTGTTTAGTGGCTGACGGAGAATTGCTACTAGTCGCGGGAGAGACGCCGGCTCCGCGAGTTTCATTAATGCCGAACCTCGTGTTTATTGGCTGCCGGAGAATTCCCTACATTCTAGTTTCGGGTGATGCACCGGCACCGCCTGTTTCATGCAGACTCAAAGCCCCGTTGCTTGATCAGTAATCGTTGCAAGTATCTCAACTGCCGGAGATGCACCCGACTCCCCAGACATCGACGGTGTTCAAAGTGCAACTAATTGGTTGACCCAGAATTGTTGCATTCCAGTTGCGGGCGATTCAGCCGGTTCCGCGCATTCATTGATGGTTGACGTAACATTCTACGTCCGAAGATTCGGCCCATTCCACAGACTCCGTCCTAAGCAGGCCTCAAAGTCGGGCGAAGCCAACCAAGAGATATGCATGCAACATGGTACTTCCTCCGGAAGTCAAGCCTGCTCCGCGAGGTTCCAATGATGGTAGATACCCAAGACCAATCGATCCCGCACGCCTTCATATTCGGATTACTCGATGGGGAAGTCCTTGTGACTTAGGCCGGGTATTTACCTCACCTGCGGGTTTCCTAAACGGTGGGCCTCAAAGTGCATTTGTTGATAGTAGGGTGCAGAGCCGGGTTGCTCATTTGAGAAGTCCTCGTTCCATGTCTGACGGATCTTCGACCGGCCCTGCACATTTCCCTCAAGGTAAGCCCCCGTGTCCAGTCGGTTGGCAGTTGGTTATCTCGGAGTCAAAGCATCGGGGGAGCATGCAGGTTCTTTGGTCCCGTGGTTTGTGCAATGTTAAGCCTCAAAAGCGAAGTGGTCAATGACAAGCTTCAAAAATGAGTTGGTGGTCAGCGGATTGACTCGGAGTTGCGACCATCCGAAAGTCATAGGGGTACGTCGGGAGCTGATACACGGAGGTGAGGCTATCCGAGAGACGTGTAAACTGATCAATGGTCGATTCTCCCGCAATCGCAGCCACCCGACAGCCACACAATATCAGTTCCGACAAGACCCAGCCAACCCCTCGTATTCCATCAATGGCCGACCTTGACTTTGAGCGCCAACAGCCGATGACGCAGAGCTGTGCCCATCCGAAGGATGTGCAAGTTCAATGACTGATTTAGTCCTGAGTTGCAGTCATCCGAAACACAAGCATATACGGCGTTTGGTTCGCGGGTTCCATCGGCAGGAAGCCTCAATACGAATTGCTTCATGGCAGGCCTGAAAGTTGAGTTGATCGGCAACGGGTTGGTTCGGCGTTGGGGCTTTTCGGGAGACACACATTCTTGGCCCCAAAGATACCGTCGGGAGAAACCCTGAAAGCCGAGTTGTGGACAGGATGAGCCGGAGTCGAGGTTACACAAATGACGGATACGGTGCTTCTGTTGTTTGAACCCGACGGGTTCCGACTGAGACTCTCGGCCTCGGTCTAGGATTGGCAGCATACTAGCGTAGCCAATTCCCATAGAAACGAGACGGCATCGTGAAGCTCGGGTACCTTGTATCTTGCAATGTGGTTGCGATATCCAGGAGTTTTGTATATACTGGCCTCACACTGTGGTATCCCTGGCGGGTTTGCCAACGGGCGAGATTCTAATGCTTTGCTGCCAAGCCTGATTTCCAGGCATGTTGCACGAAGCAACCGTAAGTAAATCAATATTTTCCTATAGTGTATTTACAATCGGTTGATACCGCCAGAGCGATTGTGAGGTGGGGGTTTGATGGAGTTTTGCTTTAGACAGTGTGATCAGAATGTATGGTTATCGAACACCTCCTGGAGATACTTCCCAAATGGTAAATAGGGGGCCCAATGACATTTGATCATTTGATCATCTGATCTTACACTTGATGTAGTTATAATCACCGTTGAATGAAGTCTGTTTAGTTGTGAGAGTTGATAATGGACGCACAGCTGTACCAGAATAGTCGATGATGCACCTAGATGGGCCCCCATTACGGGCTGCATCCCGCTGCAAGGGACGTAGATCGGAGACAACGGTTTGGGTGCCCATATCGATTTGTGTACCTGCATTCGGTGGATTCGTCGACGTCAACACTCTAATTTCTATTCTTATTAAACCATTCAAGTGAAGTCGGGCTCTCGTTAGGTTGTACTCAAGGCATGAACATGATGCAGCCGATCACCAAGCCGTTGACCTTCTTCAAGGGGGTAACATTTGTCTGGACCGCTGCAGCCCAGGCTTGGTGGAGCAAACAATCAAGTTTATGAGTATGTACATCTGCACCCCAGTATGTACGTCAGTTGAAGTCACTCGTTATCAACAACCGCAACTGCAAACTACAACAAAGCCTGCAGATAATATCAAGAATATTAGTTGTAATGGCTAGAGGTTAGCGGAGCCAGTTAAAGGTAAGAGGTAAGTTAGGATCAATGATGGGGTTTCGGGTTAAGCTCGCGAGTGGTATTTATAATATGGCCATGTTAATGCGACTTGATGCTAGTTGTGCATGCTTGATGACATTCCGAGCGGTTGGATTGTGGCTTGAGGATCTGCTGCACTGTACTGTACGACGTAGGGCTAAAGAGGGGCAACCAGCACCGCAACAACCAGCTCTGCAACAACCCGCGCGATCTCCACAAGAGACGCCTCGTGGACTGTTCGCTGATAGACCTCCCAGGGTATTGATACTGTCCAGTTTCTTATTTATAGTTGTGGGGATTGGCGGCATCCGCTCCACTTGGACATCACGGCTTCTCTGCATCTGACTTGCGCCGAAATCCCCTCGCCCACAGGCGTACTCGTCGAGTTACCATGGACTATGCCGGAGAGTACTTGGTCGTTGGGGAAGGATCTACGACAGGCGCAGGTGCGTGTTTCACGAACCGTTCAACGGCATACTCGCTGACAATAAGCAGGACAGCCACCGCAGGGATTGCAGACACCCAGAAACTCGGGTCTCATGTTAGACGGCCTCCCAGGACCAGAATCGCTTGGCCCCGTGTTGCAGAGATCCGTCCGGTCTCTTCTCGACGATCATATCCCCCAGTGGCGGTCCTCGGCCGACAGCGTTGGTTCTAGTGAGCCCGCGGGCTCTGTTGAAGGCGCCGAGCAGCAGGAGGTAACTCAGCAACGTGGGGGAGAAGAAGCTGTGCCTGATGACCCTGAACCCATTTCCTCAAGCTCAAACACGGTCGAAGATGCGCTGCCGCGGGATTCTCCGGTGCCTGGTCCATCCAACGGCCAGAAGCGACCAGTCGAGACCGAGTGTGACCAAGGCCAGAAGCGACTGCGTACTGAGTTTCACACCGCGACTACATTATCCACCGCATCGCCAGGCAACGCCCCGTACCACGTCGCGAAATGGGTTACTACTGGGGTCTGGCCGAAAATATTCTTCCATCCGGATGGTCCCATTGAGCCCTCGAATCCCTTCGAGCACCTGCTCGCCAAGGCGAAGCGCTTGCTCGACCTCGATCAGATGTCGCGAGAGGAGAAGAACGCGGTGTATAAGAACCCGCGGTGCGAACTCCTCATGCAGGCCAAGGGCATATTCATGGAGAAGTATGAGCTGGACATCCCGGTTGCGGCCAAGGAACTTCTGAATGAGCTCCTAAACACTGCTCGCCCAGTTCCCGTGGACACCATCTTCGATGCCGGCCTGTTCGAGACGGTATTTCGCAACTTGCGATGCAAGGGCGTGGACAGGGTTATCCAGGACATTGCTCGGCTCATCGTCCCTTCGGTCGAGACACTGGCCCTCCGTGACGACAATCTCAGACACCTTGCTGAGAGCGTCAACGAGGGCTGGGACAGCTCGTTCCCCCTGTTTGGCAACCGCCCCCAGCCCGACTACTCTGTGGGATTCAAACGGGAGGCATTCACGCACGACCAACTGGCCAAGCTAGCACCATTTGTCGGTAGCGTTCTCGGCAACGATCAGTCTTTCTTTCTCGCCACGGACTACATGTACTTTCCGTTCCTTACGTGCGAGATGGCTTGTGGAGCCGCAGGGCTGGACGTGGCTGACCGGCAGAATGCCCACAGCACGACCCTTGCTGTGCGGGCTGTTGTTGAGCTCTTTCGTTCTGTGAAGCGCGAGGGCGAGGTCCACCGGCAGATCCTTGCGTTCTCTGTCTCCCACGACGACAGACTGGTTCGGATTTACGGCTACTATCCGGTGCTGTTCGGCTCGGACACTTGGTATTGCCGCCAGCCCATGCATGCTTTTGATCTTACAGCACAGGACGGCAAGGAGAGGTGGCGAGCGTATCATTTTACGGAGAACGTCTACCATATGTGGGCGCGGGATCACTTGGACAGGATCCGCTCGGTTGTTGATGATTTTCCGGAGCCCCGGGCTTCGGATTCTGAGCCTGGCTCTCCTTAGAACTGCAGGATGTCAAAACGCTAAGACGGGCTTCAAGGTCCGAAAGGCATAGACTATATGTTTGAAAACGGGTGCGGTTGGGACACTGGACCCTGCATCAACGAGAATTGATTATTTGTTCCTTGGTCTACCATTACGTCAGTATGAAATGTCAACACAACCCCCCTAATCAAGCTCCTTGAAGTGGACAGCATATAGTCTCATGTAAAGCTTCTATTCCATGCGAATGTCGGATCATTTGCTGAGGATATACTCAGCTGTCAACGAGGTGCCAGCCAATGTGAACCTCGATGTCTCATACTTCCAAGATACCCACTCAACTCCGGGGTCACTAGGTATGGAGGGTTGAATGCTGTACGCTTTAGAGAGCTTTATAGCTGATGAGTAGGGCGGCTAGGGTTCCAAGGGCTCCGAGGGCTCATGGGGCCGGCGCAATTCGCATGCAGCTCCACCCATGCCTTCAAGGCACCCGGAGCGGTCGGGCCTCCGGCCGCTACAGGTAGGCCCGAAGCCGCCGTGAGGGCATCCGCGCTCTCTCATATCGCATCTACGTCCACCCATGCCCGGGGGGCAGCCCGGTCCCTTGCGGCCGCTGCAGGTAGGGCCAAAGCCGCCGTAAGGACATCCGAGCCCGACACGCCTCAATTCGAGTCCAGATCCACCCATGTCCCCGGGACCCCCGGACTCGGAAACCGGGAAGCCGCTGCAGTCGGGGCCGAAGCCGCCGTTGGCACACCCGGGTCTGGGTTCATCACCAACCCGGCAAGAAAGCAGGCCCTTTTCCTGGCACATCTTGCAAACGTTTGACGCCTCTTTATCGCTGCAGCATAGGTCCGCCTTCAGTCGACAAAATTCTGCAGACCCGGCATCTGTCTTAACAAGCTGCTCAGCGGTCATAGATCGCTCAGCGGACTCGTTCAAATCGTCCACTGGGTTGGTCAAGGCGATGGTACCTGCCGCGAAGGCGAGGGCGAAAATGAGAGCTCGACTTTTCATATTATTTATAGGAGGGTCTGTGTAGTAGATAATGCGATGGATTGGGGGAAATGAAGGGATGGTGAGCAAAAGGAGAGAAGGAGGCGGGAGAGCTCCGTCGACTTTATATCTTTCTAATCCAGTAAATTCGTGCAATACAAGAGAAAGAGACCAATACAGTCTTGGCGCTTTATTTATACCTATGTGTGGCAGAGCTGAAGGGCTATTTCTCAACCCTGAGTCTGCTTGAGGGCATCGGGGCACCTCATCCTTTATCGCGTTGTGGGATAACCTTCCAGTTACAGCCGGAAGCTTCACAGGGACCATGTTTTCTAAGACCATATATGACGAGCTTTCTAGCTTTCCTAGTCGGGCCGATCCATACGGAGGATTTCCTGGATATCTCCGAATGGCCCCAATAGACATCAACTTCACCTCAGCGGGCTGAGGTCATCTCAACAGGCCACGCCGTTATCATGTAATTCGTATATACAAGCCTAACTCCCATTCTAGGAAGAAAATATTCATTTTCTACCTCGGCATCCGATTGAGGTGAGCGTAGTTTGGGCAGCATGTTGTTATACCTAACTACTAAGTGGCAAGAAAAAACATGATCCAGCAGCTCGTCGTCTCAGTCACTCGCTCGCGTTGCCCGCTTTATTTTGAACCGTTGAAAGTGTATTTTCTTTACTTAAATTTTGACAAATAATAAGACTTCAAGTGGTATCCTCATGGCGCCGACTTGGCCTGCTCCCAATCCTTTTACATTCAAAGCCCAACACCTCTTCCGTTCCACCGCAATGTGCTATGCCTGTCCATTCTTCTTCCAAATAGGTACGGTCCATCACTATCAGCCGACGCCAGTATTGTGAATCAAAGTCCTGCTCGATCGCTTTCGCCGGCCGGTTTGTGTGCGCCAGACACGAGGTTCCAAACTTCCATAAACCACAAAAAAAAGACAAAAACCACAATCAAAAGAGCCCTCCTGAAGGAAAATAATAAGAGACAATTAATCGCCTTCTGAAATGTACAAGACTAATCGACCACTAGTTCCACATTCGGTGTTATATCGAAAGCGGGAGTGACGCAATTAAAGACTGCGACCAGGGGAGTGTCGAATGGTATCGTCGTCGTGTATCTCATGTGCCCTGAATGGCCAGAAATTATAGAAATTAAGCCAAGAAAAAATGGCGTTTGTCAAGAAATAATTAAATCATGCCCCCTGGCATCCCGTTGCCAGTCATGCTTGGTGGCAGAGGGGGAGGAGCCATTGGCTGCGGGGGGCTGTTGCGAAGTGATCGAGCCCGAGAATTCATCCCGTTGGCCTCGCTGGTGGCCTTTCGAAGCCGTTGTCGATAACTCGACGGACCCTCATCGTCACTGGGTGCAAAAGCTCCGTGAGCGCCGCGTCCTTCATCCGCGCTGACAGGGCTCATTGGCATACGGTTGCCATTCATTGGGACACCGTCATCTGGTCTGCGTACGTAGTCGGCCATGATGTTGGTCTTTCGTCGCGGGTTGATCGGGGGCAAAGGCGGTGCAACGATGTTGCCGTTCTGATGCGGCGGCGCACTGCGATGTCCATCTCGCTGGTTCATTTGGTCGTGCTGAGCCGGTGAAACCATCGGGGGATCAGAGATGTCCCTGTTTCGCATCATGCGCCTTGCTGATGGGTCCTGGTCCATCTTTCCCGGGTGTGGTGCGCCATAGGGACGTTGAGAGTTCGGGCCGGGACCGTAAGACTGGTTTCCATTCATTGGAGAAATGGGCGACGGCTGTCCGTGATCGTAACCATAGGGGGGTTGGATGTTCAAGTTAGGCGAAGGTTCACCAAACCGGTTGAAGCGCCCGGGAGACGACGCATTGCCATTAGGATGGGGCTGACCAGGCATGTGCGGCGATCGCATCATCTGGCCTTGCCGGGGCATTCCATTTGGCCCAGAAGGCGAGCCCATCGGTTGGTGATAGTCCTCGCGTGGGATCGAGCCGTTTCGGAGACGTGCGGGCCGGCTGCCAGATCGTCCACCACTGCTAGTTTCGGAGCCACTCCTGTCACGCTCGGACGGAGCACGGGACCCAGACCGAGAACCACCCCCA
>JAANBB010000708.1:0-13853 GCA_014621425.1 Cylindrodendrum hubeiense | reverse complement strand
TCATCCCCCGCCATCATGACCGCAGACAGCGAGGCCAACACGCCCCAGGCCGTCGACGGCAAGGATGAAGCTATTGCCATGGTCGGAGAGCAGCAGCACACGATTGATCCCGCCGTGGAAGCTCGCGCCGTGAGGAAGATCGACCTGTTCCTCATCCCCGCCATGATTTTCGGATGTCAGTAGCTCTGCGGTCCCCGTTTCGCTGTGCCCCTACTTACTCCCCATTAGACGGTCTCGTATACTACGACAAGGCCATCCTCGGCTCCGCGGTTCTCTTTGGCATGACGGCGGACCTCGAGCTCACTCTCGTCGACAACTCGACGGTGCCGCCAGCCGTCAACACGCGGCGCCTGAGCTGGGCCACGTCGCTGTTCTACTTCGGCATGCTCGCGGGCCTGTACCCCATGACCTTCGCGCTGCAGAGGTTCAACATCGGCCGCGTGCTGGGCGGCGTCGTCATCGTGTGGGCGGGCATCTGCATGCTCACCGCGGCCGTGACGACGTACCAGGGCCTGTACGTGCAGCGCTTCTTCCTGGGCTTCGTCGAGAGCGTCATCCCCACCGGCTTCATGTGCATCGTGTCGGGCTTCTACACCCAGTCCGAGCAGTCGCTGCGCCAGAGCTGGTGGTTCTCGTCGACGGGCATCTTCACCATCATCGGCGGCTCGCTCAACTACGGCTTCGCCCAGATCACCGGCGGCGGGCTCCGCCGCTGGCAGTACATCTACCTCCTGGCCGGGTCCCTGACCTTCCTCTTCGGCCTGTTCTGCTTCGTCATGCCCAACTCGCCCGTCTCGGCCTGGTTCCTGACCAAGGAGGAGCGCTTCGCCGCCGTCGAGCGCCTCCGCCACGGCCAGACCGGCGTGCGCTGCACCAAGTTCAAGTCGTCCCAGCTCAGGGAGGCCATCTTCGACGTCAAGATCTGGCTCGTCGCCCTGATGATGGCGTCGGCTTACACCGTGAACGGCGCCGTCAGCGGCTTCGGGCCTCTGATCGTGTCAACCTTCGGCTGGAGCACGCTGGCTTCGATTCTCTTTCAGTTCCCTCTTGGCGGTCTCTGCTTCACCGTGATCCTCCTGACGGGCTACCTGGGTTCCAAGTTCAACAACATCCGCATTTTCATGCTCATTCTAACATGCCTGCCTGTCATTGCCGGCTGTGCCATCATCTGGAAGAGCGAATGGACCTATCATGCAGCAGCCCCTGTTATCGGGTATTCCATCACCGGCTTTTTCGGCGGCACCGTCAGCCTGATCATCACCATCGGCATGTCCAACGTGGCTGGCCACACCAAGAAGAGCTTCATGGCTGCTACCATCTTTGTCGCCTACTGCGTGGGAAATATTATTGGACCCCAGCTTGTATGGTCACCCACAAAGGCCCAGCATTATCCGGCGCTTTGGCTGGGTCTGATTATCTGGTAAGATTTCTAAGCACGAAGCTTCCAAGTCAAAGCGATCGATCTCTAACCGTGACTATAGCTACATCATCTGCATTCTTGCGTCCGCCACGCTGTACTTGGTTCTGCGCAACGAGAACAGGCGAAGAGATGCTCTTCCCGTGGACGAGGCCGATCGAGCCAAGTTCGCATTCCAGGATTTGACTGACAAGGAGAACCCTTACTTCCGTTACGTCTTCTAAGATACCCACTACATCTGATGAGAAGTTTCTGCGAGCAACCTAAAACGGTGTATAGAAAGAGTATCTATTGGTGAATCAAAAGTTGAGAATTGCTTTTCGCACAGCGTATAGATAGATTATGACCCTTCCCCCCTCCCTTAATCATATTTCACATCTTTATGCTTTATACCTGTCTATTATATAAGGCTAGATCATGAAGACCGTGTGGTAATATTATGGTTGTACAATCGTAGTACAAAATATTACGTTTGCCTGCAGCTCATCTGGATGTCTATCTGTAATAGCTTCGGCTTATACGCGAATGGCCCACTTCATGTTTGCCTTTTGCCTTAAGCGTATGTCAAAAATGTGGAGTTCGGATTGCGTGATGCATTCAAATAGCTTGAGCATAAGTGATCAAGTCCAACTTCACTCTGATACAACGTCCAAGTAAAATGGATCTCATTAAGTGGGTTACGCTGCTCACAATGCTCAGCTTTCCAACGCCAGATTATCTACGCAAATCCAATGTCCAAGCAAATCGCACAAGGCCGTATCGGTATATGACATTAAAATATCCTTTTGATGCTTGGTCCCACCCACTGCACCGTGGAGCAATTCCTGTTCGCCCTCCACTCGTCGATCCTCTCCCCAAGCCATCCAGACCTGAAGTCGACGAATCGGTCTTTTCGATCCGCAGGCGGCGGTATCACATTGCCCTTGTCATCCTTCTCTTCCGGCCACGGGATGATCTCAGGCTTCCTGGGATCACCAAATCGGATGGCCTTGGAAAGGACGCACTTTTGCTCGTCCAATCCCTTCCAAGTCCACTCCAGACATTGATTGTGGTCTTTGCAGTACTTTCTGCACAAGTCAAACGAGTCAATGCCGGCTTCGGGCGGGGCAATCCAGCTGTCCCAGTCGCCTTGGTCCCAGTCGAAAGCAGCCTTGAGGTCGCCAGGGTGTTTGAAGGCCCAAAGGTCAGAGTATAGAAGCGGGCGCTGTCAATGTTAGCATCCGTGAGAAAAGCAACCGAGTTTACCAAGCACTTACACCCAGTTGTCTTTGTCCAAACTCCCATTTCCATATATCAACCATGTCTTGCGGCAGGGTTTTATGCAGTGTCAGCACCGGTTGGCACCAGTACCTATCGCTAAACGGGATGCCGTGGAGAGGATGCGGGTTGAACATGGGCCAATAGCCCTGCAGCGAAATGCTGGCGTTCCACAGCGCCCAACCCACGACGCTGTCACCGCAGCAGTCCTCCTTGAGCAGCGGGAGCCACTTCTCGGTAATCGGGGCTTCGACGTACTGGCCAAACGACGTGACCTTGCGTGACAGCAGGGCCTTGATGGCGCCACGACTGAGCACAAAACCAGGGCCTCCGTTTGCGAACCAGGTCTTGATGTCCTTCTTGACGTCATGTCGGCCCGGCGAGGGCGAACCCATATACAGGGGCGTTTCGGGGTCGAATGTGTGGAGGAAGCGAAAGACGTTGTCCCAGAAGACGTATCTGTTGGACGTGTGAGTAACCGGTTTCCAAGTGCATATATTGGATGGTTATGCGGGGTCGTTCTGAGGGGATCGACTTACGTGTCTGTCTCGAGGAAAAAGTAAAAGTCCTTATTGGGCTTCGTCCTCCACGCTCGCTCGATCATGGGCAAGAATTTGTATTTGTCAATCCTCCAGCCATTGATGCGAGCGGTGGCCTCCTTGTCCACGTCTAGGGTCCCATTCGCGCGCATCTCCTTTTGCCATATGTAGTGGTCGAAGTCGGGGTTGTCCACGTAGTAACCGGAGGGGAGGTCCGCAAGAATGTCGATGACTTCGTGTTCGCGGAGGGTTTCGTCGAGGTCGGAGAAGATGAGCAAGTCGTCCTTGCCAAAACAAGCGCTCACGCTGTCAAGCTGGGCGTCGATCTTGACTCGGCTCTCGCCATGGCCCATCTTCAGGACCGGCTGGATGGATTCGAGGACATGTTTCGGGAAGGACGCGCATAGGTCCTTGGTGGTCTTGCCTTCGGGATCGACGGAGACCGGGAAGAAGTAGCTCGTGGTGGCAAAGGGATAGTACTCGGGGATGTTGTAGCTGCCGTGGATGCTGTGCCAGAAGATCAGGATCATGACGATGATGGAGCAGAGGCCCATGATGGCGATGCGACTGAATCGCTTGTTGAGCATCAGCCGCCGCGCGCCGGGCGTGCCAGCCGGGGTCCAGAGGGGCGGCATGGTGTCGCAAACATGGCACGATGGCGGGTGAAAGCGAGAGCGAGCGAAGGGACGGCGTGCGTGTGTCACAGAGAGCAAAAGTTGCTCCCTCGAGAGTTGTCGGGAGGCTGCATCGCAGGATTGACGGTGGATTCGTCTGCGAAAGGGGAGTCGGAGCCTTGCGAGGCTGAGACCTGCTTGTCTAGTGGCCTGTTCCAGGAAGCTTACCGCTAAGCTAATGTGACACAGCTGCCGGTACAGCGGACTTGGGGCCGATTTTAGCGCCTGTTCACTGGAACATGCCCCCAAGATCGGCCCTAACGAGCATCACTGCGGGGGACAACGCCCAGCTTTTAGAAACACGGAGCCCAACGATGAGACTCAGGCTTCATCGTGATTCATATTCGGTGACCGGATCCTAGTCCATCCCCCTGAATAGTCGCGCATTTATATCATTCCGGTAATATCATGCTATTAATGCCACATTAAAAATGGCTATGCCAGGAGTGATCTAAACAGGGCTTTATCCTGCAATCGGTACTTTTGCCACGTGATTTATTCCATGTTGCTATCATCGCCTCTTTGCGTCATGGTCCGAGCCCTGAGACTGGCAGAAGTCACCGATGCGGTGCGGAACACAGAGCTCGACGATGGGATATTGTGTAGCGTGATGCCGTTTCCTCGGTCATCAGATGATGGAGATTCATCCTCAACAGTGACCGGTGCCGTCTTCGCCGCCCGATTGGACCAACGTCTCTTGATCCACGGAAGGAAGTTGTAGTAGCCTCCACACGCAAAGACGCCGCACCAAAGGACAAACTCGGTCGCGTAAATGACAATCCCCATCACGTCGAGTTCAGGCTGGAAGAAGAGGGATACTAGAGAGAAGACATCGCCTGCAGCGTCAATGGCTACAAAGATGAACGAGATGCCGCGCACGGTGCGGTGGACATAGATGTCCCAGTAGTGGCGTAGGACACCAGCGGCAAGGAGCGCTGCTGATAGAGCGGCCATGAGAATCATGGGCCACTCAATATCGCGGGACTCGGTGATGCGCAGGGCAATGATCAATCCCGCTTGAATGCCTCCCATGACAGCAGCGATGGGGACAACAACGAGCAGCGATCGCTGCACCGTCCATTTCTAAAGGTGGATCGTTCAGCCTCATCGATAAGCCGCAGAGTCTGAAAATGACGACTCACCCGTTCATAATAATAGCACTGGATCCAGGTAATAAGACTAAGCAAAGTCAGGATCTGAGGCTGGATGCGCAGCGCAACATTGAAGCCCTTGACAATATTGTAGACACCAAGCGGCACGCCCGCCCATGCCCATAGCATCATCATCGACGGCTGGAGACCAGTCGCATTGTGCCGGCGGTAGTTGACAATGATTTGAGGGATCAGCTACACAAATAGAGATGTTAGGAATGCCATTCTCAGAAGTTACTCGGCATCAGGGGACGAACCTGGATTGACCAACAGACCTACGGAATCGTGGGACACGGGTCAGCAAGCAATTGACTGCGAACGGGGACAGGGAAATCCTTACTGCTCCCAGGGTACCTAGGGCGTTGGCAGCTGCAGGTACATCCATCTTTGAGTCGGCTGGAGTGAGCGATAATGGTGGAGGTTGAAGATTGCTCGGTCTCGGGTGATGCGAATCTTAACATTCAGCGATGCCGGCACTGAAGCTCCACTGGACCCTTGGCAACCGATACGGTACCCAGCAAGCGTCAAGGAAACGGTTGAAACCAAATTCGGTGAATAATCATGGCTAAAATCGCAATAAGAAGACTACTTGAAAGATTATTTCCAAGATATTCTTTAATCATGATTTCCCTCTGGAAGGAGGACCAGGAAGGTGGACTGCAATCCCTGTCGCCTTTTGTCTGTGTCGGCGGGAGTGTCCTTCGCCTGTACCATCAATGAAAGTGACCTATTCTATTCTTCCGCGAATACACATGTGATTGATAGTCTTGCGCCTCTAAGAGAATCCCCCACATTGGTGAATATGACACTGCTATCGACGCCCTAGAATTTGTCATGTCGTTGCCATCCATCTCTGCCATCCTCTCCAGTGGGGAATTGATATAAGCGAGCGGAGCCAACTGGCCCTCTGCTTTAGGTCCCCATCGACGACACTGGCCTGTGCTGGGAAAGCAGCTCCAAGTCGTAGTGGATGTGCAAATACAAGATCAATGGCGGCCTCAGGATGGAGGAGTTGGTGAAGCAGGAATCACCAATTTATTAGCGATTGGCCTCCAGGCTGACACCGCGGCCTCAGACTATGAATTGACCGAGTGTTAAAGCCGAAATCGGGACGACCGGAGCGGAGATGGCGGCCTCGGAGTCGGTCGTTAAGGAGAAGCATGTAGAGGCCGAAAACTCCGAGTCCGACATGACTCGGAGCCGGTGGTGGAGGTCCAGTCCGTATTCGCCGTTATCAGGGACACCGGCACAGTCGTCGTCGAGGTGGAGTCGATTGCATCAACATGATTTAGGCTACAAGGTCTGTGGATAGGATCAACGCTTAGGAAACCACCATCGCGACCAGTAGAGACCATCGATCCCCAATCTACCTCGCGTAAACAGTTGCCTTGGCGGGGCCGGATTGGCTGGGATGGGAGTCACAGGACAATGGTGAAGAGGACAGAGGGCGCCAAATCCGAGTCTCTGGTTAGACAAGGTGGCCGAGATCGGTTAAGCTGCAACCGGTACACTGCAGCCTGCAGGTGCCTAATTTGAGCATCATCTTTATCAGATGATCAGATAACTCTGACCCCAGTCCCACATGCCGTATTCTTGTGCATGCGTCCTTCGGTACTCGGACTTGGTCAAAGCCGTGCCTACACCAGACCAATGACAGGTCCCTTTGTGATAGGCCTCTGGTGAATCTGCTGCCAACTGTGAGGGAAAAAAGAACCGATCTCGTCAATGGCGATGCGGAATGAGCACCGCGGTGGGTGTTGGTAGTGACAGGCTTCAGGTTACGGGTAGCCACATTCAGTGGGAAGCGCACTTGTGGAGCACGCGCCGGAATAGACATGACAATTAGAATGCAAATTAGCCTGCAAATGACGAGAAAATGGGGACGGAAGATGGCTCATAAATGGCCCAAGCTCTCAAAGCCATCAAACCGACGCGCGTTAGTCCGTCAGCCGGTCGGGGTCACCTCAATCGCCGGTCTGCCATCCCCCGAAATCCATGGATTCTCCGTGGATCCGTGGATCCGTGGATCCGTGGATCTCATGGGGTATTGCCGTTTGGCCACATCTTTATTAGGCCGGCATATCCCATCCATGGGGTGCTTTCCCTTAAACTGAGCCGTTTCATGACGTCCGATTGTCAGCCCTACGTTTACCCAACCCACAATCGCAGCCATGCTGGACAAGCCGGTCCTCTTCGCCAAGGTCTTGGTGTACGCCTTCGCCCACCTTTGGCGAGAAATACGACGCAACATTGCAAGCTCCGGACGCAGATGGGCATTTCAACTGACAGGAGGAAAGGCGCCTGAGACTAGAGATCTCAACATCGTCATCGTGGGAGCCAATTTCGCCGGATACCAGGCCGCCAAAGTCCTCTCCAAGTGCCT
The DNA here is from genome assembly GCA_014621425.1 of Cylindrodendrum hubeiense. Classification (NCBI taxonomy): domain Eukaryota; kingdom Fungi; phylum Ascomycota; class Sordariomycetes; order Hypocreales; family Nectriaceae; genus Cylindrodendrum; species Cylindrodendrum hubeiense. The sequence goes on along the minus strand of JAANBB010000708.1, from coordinate 6,432 downwards.
CCCGCCCAACAGCCGATATCGGGTTGTCGTTATCGAGCCAAACTCTCACTTTCAATTCACCTGGGTTCTTCCCCGATTCTGCGTCGCAAAAGGCCACGAGCACAAAGCCTTCATTCCGTATGGCCCCAACCTGGCTGGTGCTCCCCAGGGCGCCGTCCATTGGGTGCAGGACTGGGTCGCCTCATTGACCAAGTCCCACGTAAAGCTCCAGAACAGCGGCGAAGAGATCCCATACGAGTACCTCATCATTGCGACCGGATCTGCCGTGGAAGAGGGTCTTCCTTCACGAACCAATGCCACCGAAAAGCTGGAGAGCATAAAGCGCTTGCAGGCCATGCAGAAGAGCATCGAAGCCGCTAACAAGATTGTCGTCGTCGGAGGCGGTGCCGCGGGAGTCGAAGTCGCAACAGACGCCAAGTCTCTATACCCAGAAAAGACTGTAGTCCTTGTCCACTCCCGAAAGGCTTGCATGCACCGGTTTGGCGAGGGCCTGCAAAAGGCTGCTCGAGAAGGCTGTGCGGAGCTTGGAGTTGAGGTCATTCTCGAGGAGCGTGTCGTGGGCCAAGACAAGGAGACCAACACTGTAACCCTTCGGTCTGGCAGGGTAATTGAATGTGATCTTTTTGTAAGTTGTTGCCCGGGAAGGATCCGAGCCATAGTTGGAGAAACTAACGAGAGCAGATCAACTGCACGGGTCAGAAGCCTGCATCGGGCATCCTGAAGGACCTAGCCCCAGAAACCATCACAGAATCCGGCCACATCAAGGTCAAGCCCAGCCTCCAGATCGACAACGACAATTTCCCAAACATTTACGCTTGCGGAGACGTCGCCGACACCAAGACTCCAAACCCCAACGGTAGATCTGCGCACCGACAAGGAGATGTTGCGTCCGACAACGTTCTGCTCGCAATTAGCGGAAAGGAGCCCACATACGTCTTTGAGACCAGCTGGGCGGATGGAATCATCAAGCTCACACTTGGCCTGGTGAGCTGCACTCCATTTCTTCCTCTTTCATCTCGGAACCGGCTAACATGTCCCTAGGATCGCTCTGTGACACATCTTGGCGATGGGCAGAAGGAGCTGTTGTGGAAGTCAAAGGAGAAGTTGGTGGAACTGATGGCCGCGCAGTGTTGGCAGCACTTGGGTGCGAAGCCTTACGAAGATGACTCGATTCCGCAAGATATGATTCCGTCCGAGGCTGCTAAGGAGGCAGTCTGATTAGTATTCGACGAGGCAAGAAATGGCAACGACGTCAGGGTTTCTGCATGATATTGCAGTCGAGACGACCCAACCAAGAGAGTTGTCCTTAGAGGAGTACCGTCTTTCTATACCTAGAAGTTCTACATGTTGTTTACTGGTTCCCGATTTGCGGGGGATCTTATTGAGATACAAGCGAGGTTCAACTACTTAATAATCATCACTTGCGCTTTGTTGAAGCGAACACGTTTTACTACTGAGAAGATTAAGAGCTGATTAACGTCCAGGGGTCAACATGCTAGTATGCCATCTACATCACGGAGTCACTGGAACAAGGCAATTGGCAGCTGACCGGACTTCCATTGGGCTGCCGCCTTGATCAGACGACCTTCTCCATTCATCTCGTCTGCTCATCCACTAGCGCGTACATTCCCGAACTGGAAGCCCACATGCGAGTAGTTCATCTCTTAGACGAGCGGACGAATCAACGCGGGTGGATGACCTTGGCATACGTATCGGATTTGGTAATTAAGAGCTTAATGTACATACGTAGATCCATGCACTCCGCACGCCCACTTCATCCCTGCTCACATGCCTCTCAAGGTTGCGGGTGGGGCACGATGCTCATAGTAATGGATCTTTGTAATCGTTTTCGTGTTTATCGGGACTCGAGATCCCGGGTCGTAACACTTATTACGCGACGTGGGAAATGGATCTAGGTGAAAGATAGTACTTGCGATGGGAAGACCGACTGTAACCTTGTCTAGCCTTGGCCGTCCTGTCGTATCGTATCTTCGCCAACCAGAGGAAGAATTAGACAGCTTCCTTTCTTGGAAGCTGATTTGGTTCACAACCTTCCTACTACGTAGCCCATCACCGCCTCTAGTCATTTATGAACTAGAGATCTCCGGCCCATGCTCCAAAACCATCTCGAACGTCTCCTCTATCCAAGACTTCCAGTCATCCTCCGTCTTCAGGGGCTTCCACCCCATCTCGAGAGCCAACTGTGGGCTGGTCTTGTTCCTACTTCATTGTCAGCTTTTTCTCAAGCATCTCTCATTGCGTTACGCACCTGAGGCAAAAGCTGTTCTTTAGCGTCTCCAAATCCCCTCCCGTCCACTTCTTCGCTGCGTCCTCAATGTCGATGGGTACTGGCTCGGCTGTCTTCCAGGTGTCCAAGCGGACTCCAACATCATTGATTGCCTTGGACACGTCTAACCAGTCGTGATAACCCGTCTCAGTGAAAAACAACCCATCCCGTCCGACAGGTACAGCTTCTCCGGCGAGAATGCGCCCCAGAATCACCTCGTACAGGGCAGCAAGATCCTCGACATGGACATGACCTGCGCCTCCCGAATCATCGACTATATATTCGGGTCGTCCCTCCTTGAGTGCACTATGGATGAGATGAAATAGCTGCATCGTGTCCTGGTTGAAGAGCCCTGTCCCGCAGCCGTAGACATCGGGCGGCATGAGGATGTACGCACTCACGCCCTCGCGCTCCGACGCAGACACGACTTCAAGCAGTGTAGTTCGCTGGGAGAAAGGGGTTTGCGCCTCCAGCTGTTTCAAATGGGCATACGCATCGCTCTTGTCGGAGAATTCTTTGGGGCTGGTTCCCTGACTTGGCGATGAATCCGCAAGATTCCACGTCCCGGAAGTCTCGACTTCTGTCAGCAGCGGGTCAAAAGGATGAAGGTATCAGTGTCATACATGGATGTAATGCACACTGGCACCAGTTTCCACCCTTCTCGCGCCTAACCCGGCAATTAGTGCCGTGGCTGACCCAAGATGGAAACCAGAGGCAGCATGAATGACGACGTCGTGCGCACTGGCGACACTGGTCAGGTGTTCCGCATCGTCCAGATCACGGAAAACGACGGCGTTCACGCCCTTCACCAGGAGCGCATCTGCTTGCTGCTGCTTCCGCACCAGCGCCGTGATGCTCAACTGCTGGATGAGGGGGTTTGACGATGCGAGCAGAGTCGAGAGAACCGACCCGCCTCTTGCAACAGTTAGCCTGGTCTACCGCAGTGTCGCATTGGCGGCTCTTGCTTACACGTATCCCGTTGCGCCCGTTAGGAGCACTTTGAGTTGGGCCATGGCTGTTGCTTCTAGGCTTGAGGAGAAGATACACGAGGCCTAGAGCATATTTTCATGCTAGTCTCCGAGTCTGAGTCAACTGCATGTGAGCACCATCAGATCTTGCTTCAACCCCGCACAATGTCAACTGCCGCTCCCACTTCACATGAGGCCGATCGATGAAAGAGAATCCAGTAAAAATTATGGGTATTATGTTTCAAACATCCATCCCATCCCAATTCACTCAGACATTCCGTCATTAATCCTCCAGCAAGTTTATACATCCCCACCCAAAGACAATTCTTGGGTATGCTCCATTTTTCGGTCCCCGCCATAAATGAGTGTGCCTAAGGTTCAGTCCTAGCCAGGCGCCAGGACTGTCGCATTCAACTTAAAAGTGTTTGTCTGTTTTTCATCTCCATGCAGATCGGCAAAGAGCGCCGCCGACTGATTGTCCAAGATGCTTAATTCGGTTTGAATCCCCCTCCAAGTTATTCTGTGCTTGAGATGCTTCTTCCGTTTTCATTCTCCTCGTTTTGTGACTCTACTGATTGATGACCAGTTCCTGTCAATCCATTGATAGGTAGGGCTATGGCTTGATATAGCCGTGGAGTAGCTTTGACAGTATCCTACGCAATGGCTGGGATTGTTCAAGGATCCCAACTATTCTGTCAGTGTCGGATCTTCAAGCAGGTGGTATAGCCGACTCACTCTTGAGAGATTCAAGCGCCTTCAGCAACATGGCACTTCCCTAGCCAGATGCTTTGGGCGGTATGTAAAACGGCCCTTGTCTTTCGGCACCAGTCATCGTTGTCTGCACAATCTGCTGGTGCTAAAAGAGTCTTCATAGGCCTTCGAGTTCTTTAGGCTTATGTCTTGCGTGGTATTGAAGGCTTCCTGTTCAATGAGTATCCCCTTCCCCTTCTCTTTCGCCTTGGGGATAGCCTCATCGCTGTCATCTGCTTCCCATCGATGTGTGTTTCCCGTCTGGCGGGATAATAGATACGTATTAAATGTAGTGTAGGTTGTGTGTTTCGTACAATCTGATAGATTCTGACGTTATTGATATCATCCTCACAAGGCTGTGTCTGCGTGCTCTATGATTTGCCCAAACTGGCAGAGCTACAATTGATATAATTGATGCATCAGAACTTAGAATCTCATCATTCAACCCGAATACAGCCACAAATGGGCCTTGGGCTCATGAAATGACATCCGATGTGGATTTCACCATGCCAAGGCCGCCAATGTCGCGTTCGAGGAGGCGAAGCGCTTCCCTAGCAAATGGAGCGGCCGCACCGCGGACCCTGAGTGCCCACCTAAGCTCATCGACGCGAGAGGCACACCATGCCATCTCATCGAATGAGTCTGCCGTAACCCAGAGCAGCCCAGCTAGCGAGCCCACCTCGGCAGCCTGGTATGCTGCCTGGCTTGCCCAGAATGCGGCGGTATGCTCTGGACGCAAGGATCCCAGGAGCTCGATGGCTCCTTGTAATTTAGCTCTAGCGGTCGACCGTAGGACATCATAGAGAGACCCGGGCGTGTCTGGGGTCATGATCCGGACGAGAGCTCGGTGGAGGGCAATTTCGATAGATGCATGAGCGAGGTGTAGGGCTCCATTGGCGCAGAGTTCTCTGAGTTTAGTGCTCTGGAGTTGGAGTTGCTGAGGTAGGCATGCCTGCCATTCGCGTAACCGGAAGACGAGGGGCTTTGCCAGCTCGACGGCAGCCACAACACCCATCTGGTCGATAGTACCGCCAGTACGAGTGGCTGCTGCGCTATAGAAAGTGCGAATGACGTCGCTCAGGATGTGAGTCAATTCGATGTGGCGAAGAAATAGATCCCATCCTGTCGAAATGACCGAGTTGCTGTTGTCGGGGCTTCCGTCATCCATCGTGATGAGTTCGGGGTAATCGGAGGAGGAGCATGGCTGGACGTCCCAGTCGGAATCTTGGATGAGAAAGGGTCTGCCGTGAACACAGGCCCCCCAACGGTCTTGCATGTATAAAGCCCATGCTAACCTCCGGCGAAGTCCAATTTCCCAAGCCGGGATGGACCATGAACTGCAGTCAATGTGTATTCCCAAATCCTGGGCCATGGCGACCAACTGGGCTGTGAACATGCGGCTTGAGGTGGGGTGAGTGTGGATGCCAGTCTCGACGATGCGCCGGTTGCGTTGGAGAAGAAGTAGTCCTGCTTCTAGAGTGCTGAGCTTTGGACGACGCATGTCCTGGGTCATGGTGCGCTCAGCTAGCTCTTCAAGCGCAGCTGGGTCTGGGATGGATTCAACCTCGCGCCCAGCAAGCGCACTGTCGTACAGCTGCCAGTCCAAGGCAATGAGATAGACGGCAGCGAGGAGGGATGGGGCAAAGTGCCGATGTGAAAGGCGATGTTTGCTGATGAAGACATCTTTATGCAAGATGGGAAAGCTGGGGTGGACAATGCGGAAGTATAGATCCACAAGAGTGCGACCCAGTGGGTGTACTGTTGCCTCGATAGCATCTAAGTCAGCGATACGGCGGGTCTCAGACGCTGCAGATTCGTCGGGATGAACGAGGAAGACGGTTCTGTGGTTCAAACGGCGCGGGAAGGTTGCGATAGGTGTGGGCGCAGGTACGTCCTGGTTCATGTCGACGTTTTGCCGATGTAAGTCGAGCAAGAAAGGGTCGCGATAGTCAGTTGGACCAATGTACTCGGCATGGGTCTTGAGATCGAGGCCGAGAGTGTTGCTGAGGATCTTGGGGCGGGGAGGAGCATCATGGTGCTTGTCCTTGGAGCCTGTGCCTTGCTGTGTCTGAGAGGGCGACTGGCCTGACATGGGGTTATTGTTCTCTACACTCGCGGGAGTTGAGGCGGAATCGCCTTGGCGGCTTGAGGACGGCGAGCCCCCAGGGCCGGCGCCGTTGCCAGATTGCAATGGCGGCGAGGTTGCGGTATCTGCAAAGTCTAGATCCTGGGGACGGCCGAGCTCATCGACGGCGTCTCGTGACGAGGCAAGTCTGTCGCGATCGCGGTCGCGGTTCAGACGACGCTGGCGGGGAGTCGGCCCGCGCAAGAAGGTACACGGCTGGTTGTGGAAGGTACACAGCACACAGCGATGCTGGCCCTCCTCTCTGACGCAGCGCGTCTTGCGGAGTCGACAGGTATCACACG
>JAANBB010000707.1:0-13955 GCA_014621425.1 Cylindrodendrum hubeiense | reverse complement strand
AAACCGCCTACACGTCCGGCGTGCCCCCGAGCTTCCAGGGCTACCCGCCTCAGCAGGGCACTCCCCAGCCCTACGACCCTCACATGAGCGCCTACGGCAGCCAGCCCGCCTACTCGCCCCAGCCCGGATACAACGCCGCCTACGCGCCGCCCGGCCAGTTTCCGCCCCAGCATGGCTTCGACCAGCAACAGGGCCAGTACCCCCCTCAGCAGGGCTTCGATCAGCAGCAGACGTACAGCCAGTACGGCGCCGTCCCCGGCTACCAGCCCCCCTCGTCCGCCTCACCGCCCCCGAACCTGACCCCCAGCCCTGGGCCCAAGGAGGGCGAGGCCGTTTTCGGTGGCCAGCAGCAGCAGCAGCAGCCCCTGTACCAGCAGCACCAGCAGCAGCAAGCTCCCCACAACGCCATGGAGCTGCCTGCCATCAACCCCGTTGGCAACGAGACCAACCGCGCCGAGCTTGGTTAGAGGAAAGGCTTTACGCCGTGGACGGTGTTTGGACTGGTCCTGCTCCCTGCGTCCCGAGTAGCTGGACAGGACAAAGTAGACAGAGAGCAGTGGAAGGAGACTTGCAAACAGAGAAGGAGGCCGAAAGGCAGAGGCGTTGGTTCATCGGACAAGAGGCGCTTTGGCAGAGGCAGAGGTCACCATCGCGGGGGATTTATTGGTTCATATGGCCCCTATTTGCATGAATTTGTATTATACCTCGTTACTAGCACATTCGTGTCCTGCGTTCATTTTTAGTTTACTCATGAAGATCAAACATTATAATGCCCTAGATCTATGATAACCAATGCATATCATCGTTATATGTGACACGTGCGTGCCAGCTACGCTCCGTAACCTTAACTCGGTCAACCACACTAGTAACATAATCATTCTCGCTATGCGTTTCGCAACATGACATTCTCTCGTCTTCCATTAGACGGCCAATTTCTGGCCGACGGCCTTGTCCCACCACTCCTCCCAGTTCAGCACCTTGCGGCCCAGCCTGGCCTCCTCCGCCGCAAACACCAAGGCATGGCTGCGCAGCACCTCCTCCAGCGTGCATCCGATAAACTCATTCTGTGCGCGGGGTGCCTCCCAGCCGTGGTTCTTGACACGGTCGCAGGCTAGCACAAACTGCTGTGTCAGGCCGAGGTCGCCGCCGCCGTGGCCCAGGTCCTCGACCCGTGGGTAGAACTTCTTGGTCTCACCTGTGTTGAAGTCCTCGACGACAATGGTGCGCGAGTCGGCGTAGATCTCGCCGTGCTCGCCGTATATGTTGGAGAAGCGCTGACAGATCTTCTTGGTCTGCGCCACCATGTGGAAGGTGACCATCTTGGCCGGCCTGGTCGTCTCAGGCCAGGTGATGGTGACGAATTGCTCGTCACAAACGTTGTTGTCGGATTCGAAGACGCAACGACCGAACCAGTTCCGGGCTGCTACCTCTGACTTGGGCATTGACTCGTCATAGTCTTCCTCGAGAACCTTGGACAGGACCTCCTCTCGAGCCGACCTTGTGGGATAGTCTTCAATATCGTGGACAAGGACGTTGATGGGCCATAGCGTGGCGTCCTGGAGCCCCTGTAGCTCGGGGTTGAGGTAGATGTTCTTGGCCGAGAACTTGCAGCCCTCATCGCCGAGGGGGCACTTCAAGCAGTTGGTCGCAGCACCGGCAGCGGCAGGTTTGCGGCTCTTCTTGAAGAACTGCAGACTACCTGAGGAGGAAATGGTTTCCGGGAGATGCGGCTCTCCCTGACCGGGCTTCTCTGGGGAGCAGAGTAGCCAAAGCAAGAGGTCAATGTCGTGACAGCTCTTGGTGAGAAGAGATGGCGCCGTCGTCTTCTCGTTGCGCCAGTTGCCCCTGACGTACGAGTGCGTGTAGTGCCACCAACCCACGGGCTCGGTGTGGACAACGCTGGTAATGTCACCGATTATGCGGTCCTCGAGCAGTAACTTCCGCAGCATGATGTTGTGGGGGCTGTACCGCAGCACGTGGCCGATTGAGAAGACCCTGGACGCCTCCGAAGCCCGCAGCGCCTTGTACATGTCGAGGCATTCTTCGAGGGAGCACGCGAGTGGCTTCTCACACATGACATGCAACCCAAGCGGTCCGAGGCCGACCACGACCTCGCGGTGCATCTCGTCCAGTACGCACACGAACGCCCCGTCGATGCCCTCAGGGACACCCTCCTCGCCAGCAGCCACCCGCCGCCGGCGGTCCTGCTCGTACTCGAGGAAGTCGCGCCAGTCGGTGAAGGATTGGCCCTCGCCGGCGCCTTTGTCCCCCCATATGTGCTTCTTGCCGAGGGCCTCACGCTTGAACTTCAGCGGCTCGGCGACGGCGGCGACGACGCCATTGGAGACGCTGCTGATGGCGTTCGCATAATGGCTTCCACGGGAGCCAGCTCCGATGATGATGAAACGCGGCGGATGCTCTGACATCTCGGGCCTGGGCGGGGGCTTGAGACGGACGTCAAGGAATTCGGGCTCTGCATCCTCGCCTGGGATGGCCTCGGATAAGAGTTTCTTTGCCGAAGACATGACTGAAGAGATTCGTCGATGTGGTGATTGGAGATGAGTTGAAGAATGGCAAGATTCTCACTCGAGATCTTTATAAATGTGATCAAGGCAGATATATGAGGATATTCGCTGCCTGTCTCAATGTGTTGGGCAGAACCAAGGTCAATGATCAAGCAACGAGGGCTGGAATGCGGGCAGTGGCTTTAACGGGCCATGAAGTAATATAAACAAGCGGATGTCGGAAAGCGGATCCGAAGAACCATGCGATGGCTTCTCTGAGTGACTGTGCCTGGCCGCGTGTATATGCCGGCGATGTTAACGATAGGGGTAGCTAGATGGTGTCAACGTGGTGGTGAAGTGCCGGCTGCCAATGGGGAGGCGGCGATTTAGAATACGCAACGTTCCAGCGCGTTAGGTGCTCTTCGACAGCGCTGGATGGGGGCGCCACAGGGCACCCGCCCAGTTAAGTGGGCGCTAATGCCCACGGGCGATCTTCCGCAACCGCTGCACGGGCAGGGCCCCCCCAACGGACACGGGCGGTAGCGAGCCTCCTCTCCACTACCCCTCCACTGCGATGAGGAGCTGATTGCAGCTTATTGGCGGCGAAGGTCTGTGGATGGGTCCTCTGCGACCAAGTCTTCACGTTACATACATTTGCCCGTCCAACGCACATGTGCACTGAGGGAAGCCCAACCACATAGAAACCATGTCTACAAACCCAGAGGACCAGGTCGAGCAGCCTAAGAGCGCTAGCGATGGCCCGCTCGTATGGATAGACTGTGAGGTACGTTGAGCTGCCGTCGATATATGACTCCCTGGCCGCCGGGCGTCACGATGGCCTCAAACACTCACATGCATGCACTTAGATGACGGGTCTCAACCCGGACACGGAGGAGATTATCGAGATCTACTGCATCATCACCACGGGCAACCTCGAGGTGCTGGACGAAGAGGGCTTCCACGCCATCATCCACTACCCGCAGTCGCGGCTCGACCAGATGGACGACTGGTGCACCAAGACGCACGCCGACTCGGGCCTCACCGCCGCGGTGTTGGCCTCGACGACGACGCCCGAGCAGGCCGCCGCGGCGCTCTATGAGTACATCACGCGGTTCATCCCGCAGCGCAAGGCCGGGCTGCTCGCCGGAAACAGCATCCACGCCGACCGGGCGTTCCTCCGGCGGGAGCCCTACACGCGCGTGGTGAAGCACCTGCACCACCGCCTCCTGGACGTCAGCACGATCAAGGAGGCGGCGCTGCGGTGGTCGGCTAGGCGGGTCATCAACAAGGTGCCCAGCAAGAAGGGGCTCCACAAGGCGAGGGACGACATCCTGGAGAGCATCGAAGAGGCCAAGTACTACCGGGAGGTCATCTTCCGGCCGACGTTTGATGTGGCGCCGGCGGGGAAGAATAAGTCGAAACAGCAAAAGTAGTGTTGATCAGCTATACCGTAGTGAAATATAATGGCACTGCTGGTATCTGCTTGACTGATTTTCTTTGGAGCTAGCTCTGATGCTTGTATGAACGTGGGTTGTGCTACGGTAGGAATGGAAGAATTCAGAGCTCAACATTTCGTTAGCGGGGTCTCACTTTTTCTCGGGTACGGCTTGTAGTTGCACATTTGATGAAAGCCAATTGCTCAGGTAGCTGGGTACGGGTTATTGAGTCAACCTCGGCACGCACAACACTCCTGGGATAGGTAGATGTTCCCGCATTGACTAACATGCTCCGTACTTCAAGGTAGATAGGTATGGCAAAGACGGAGAAGCTGCAGCATGTCACCGTCGAAGGGGTCTTTGCAACCAACTCCGTCAACCCCACAGGCCCCGCACTGTCTCTTCGTGCGCCAGCAACACCAGAACATACAGTGCTGATAGACACCCGGAACTGTAACAACCCCTCCACTAGCTCGAGTGATATCATCAACCCAACCCCACCAAACAACACAGCTTCCCCAAGCTCCCTTCCCAGGCTCTCCGCTCAGTCTCGACCACCCCAAGCCAACCAACCATCGCCGTGGCTCGCATCCACCTCGCCTGCACCTGCACCTCTCCGCTCCACCTCGACTCGCCATCTTCCCACCGCAGGTTCGCCATTTCTCCCCTTCCCTCACCTCCATCCCTCCCTCTCCCTCTCTCTCCCTCTCCATCTCCCAATCCTCATCCAACGAGCCAGAATGAGCGTCCAAACCGTCGAGTTTAAGCCTTTTCAGGACCAGAAGCCCGGAACGTATGTGCAGTCCTATCCCATTCTCACGACATCATTACCCCCCGACCAAAGCCCACGCTCACGCCCACACCCCTCCCTCACTCACTCCCCACTCCACCCAGCTAGCTAGAGCTCTGCCCCAACCTGTGTTGCGACACTGCCTACGTTCCTCGCTGCCCATTATCCCGACCCTGGTGCTGACATTGTCTCTCATAGCTCCGGGCTTCGAAAGAAGGTCGTCGTTTTCCAGCAGGCCCACTACAGCGAGGCATTCGTCACCAGCATCCTCCTGTCCATCCCCGAGGGAGTCAAGGGTAAGAGGGAAAATCACTGGCACTGCTCCCAATCGATTCGAACCGAGATCTGACCCTCGATTATCAATAGACTCCTTCCTCGTCATTGGCGGTGATGGTCGCTACTGGAACCCCGAGGTCATCCAGCTGATTGCCAAGATTGGTGCTGCCTACGGTGTCAAGAAGCTTCTTATCGGCCAGGATGGCATCCTCTCCACCCCCGCCGCCAGCCATATCATCCGCCTGCGCAAGGCCACTGGTGGCATTCTCTTGACTGCCAGCCACAACGCCGGTGGTAAGTCAATTGCCTTGGAGCCTCTAGTTTGTGACTGCCCCCTAACAACCTTGTGCAGGCCCCAAGAACGACTTTGGTATCAAGTACAACCTCGCCAACGGTGGCCCGGCCCCCGAGTCCGTTACCGACAAGATCTACGAGGCCTCCAAGACTTTGACCTCGTACAAGATCGCCGACATCCCCGAGGTTGATATCTCTACCCTCGGCACCAAGACCTACGGCTCTCTCGAGGTTGAGGTCATTGACAGCACCACCGACTACACCGACATGCTCAAGGACATCTTCGACTTCGATCTCATCAAGAAGTTCTTCTCCTCTCACCCCGACTTCAAGGTCTTGTTTGATGGTCTCCACGGTGTCACTGGCCCCTACGGAAAGGCCATCTTTGAGAATGAGCTCGGCCTCGAAGGCGCCATTCAGAACTGTGTACCTAGCCCCGATTTCAACGGCGGCCACCCCGACCCTAACCTCACCTACGCTCGCTCCCTTGTCGATGCCGTTGATAAGGCTAACATCCCCTTCGGTGCTGCCTCCGACGGTGATGGTGACCGAAACATGATCTACGGTGCCAACGCATTCGTTTCTCCCGGCGACTCCCTTGCCATCATCGCCCACCACGCTCAGCTCATCCCCTACTTCAAGAGGAACGGCGTCAACGGCCTTGCTCGTTCTATGCCTACCAGCGGTGCCGTCGATCTTGTCGCCAAGGCCCAGGGTCTGAACTGCTACGAGGTTCCCACTGGCTGGAAGTTCTTCTGCGCGCTCTTCGATGCCCAAAAGCTGTCTATCTGTGGCGAGGAGAGTTTCGGCACTGGTAGCGATCACATTCGTGAGAAGGACGGACTGTGGGCCATCGTCGCCTGGTTGAACATCATTGCCGGTATCGGCGTCCAGAACCCCGAGGTTACTCCCACCATCAAGCAGATCCAGAAGGACTTCTGGACCCAGTACGGACGCACCTTCTTTACCCGCTACGACTACGAGAACGTCGACTCCGAGGGCGCTAACAAGGTCGTTGGCGAGTTGGAGAAGCTGGTGGCTGACCCCAACTTCATCGGCAGCACTATTGAGGGTAAGTAAACGACTGATTGAGATTAAAATCGTATAACTAATAGCAAGTACAGGTCGCACCGTTACCAAGGCTGGCAACTTCTCCTACACCGACTTGGATGGCTCTGTCTCGTCCAAGCAGGGCCTGTACGCTGGCTTCTCCTCCGGTAGCCGCATTGTCGTTCGTCTCTCCGGCACCGGTTCCTCCGGCGCCACTATCCGCCTGTACATTGAGCAGCACACGAGTGACCCCGCCACATACGACCTGGATGCCCAGGATTTCTTGAAGACCGAGGTCCAGTTTGCCACCGGGCTTTTGAAGTTTAAGGAGCACGTCAACCGTGATGAGCCTGATGTCAAGACCTAAGCCAGCAATGGCTGGCTTATCGGTTGCGGACAAAAAGAGGCGGAGAAGAACAACATAATATTGAGATTCTGAATTTGTTATCGCATAGTACAAAAATGACAAGATTGAGCGTTCTCGTATCAGAATAAACTGAAGATGTGAAAGGGGCAGAGCAAAGAATAGCCAAACTTATGTCACGACTCGAGGAAATCATTCCAAATTAGAAATGAGCTGTGCCCTCCAACAAGCGGGAAAAGTGTCGCCCGTGCCGGATATCATACAATCTGTCTCCCGCTAAGCTTGATCGACAAAAGGAACTCGTTACTCGTAATTCATCAAATCGTCAAGCAGGCGTACTCTGGGGCCGTCGCTAAGGTGAATCGAAATCGAAACGCTGCAAAGGGATAAATACAAAGGGGGGGAATAGAACTGCACTACGGAGGGATCGAGGGGCGTCATAGCCTCTTAACTTTTTTCAGGCTTCTCGGTTGTCTCGGTTGTCTCGGTCTCGGCGGATTTCGTCGTTATGGTTGAATCGGGAGGCGTCGGGGAGAAGAGCTCCCTGAAACGCTTTGACGCTATTACCTCGTCAGATGATTTGCGATGGCCAACAGAAAGGAATGTGATTGGAGATAACTTACCCTCTTCACTCACGAAGCATATTTCAAACGCTCCCGCCTTTCCACGTCGCTGGTTCTGCTGCTGGTAATCGGGACAGAAGACGTAGAGCTGGATATCAGCTAAGCGGACTTTGTACTTGGACACTCGCTTCAACCATCTTGGTGAAGCGGACTGGTGGGTAACTGAATAGGTTAGCTAAACCGGATCAAACAGTTGTAGTGAGACTATGACGAACTGAATGCAGTCCAGACGGGACACTGCCGCAAAGCACCATCCCATACCGCGGCATGGAGGCGGATGCCTTTGGTCATTGTATCCTCATAGACAATGAGGGAGTGTCGGGAACCGTCGTCGAGAATGCGTCTACTATAGTTAGACAAGAGTAAATGGATGATATAGGAAGGTCCTTACGCCTGGAAGAGTTTTCGTTCGCCACGTAGGGTTAACTCTTGAGGGGCAATCTGGACCGTTCGGCTATTTCGAGCCTTGAACGATAGGAAGCAACAATAGAGAAGGACCATTTCTAAGAAAATCAGCCTCTGAGCAGTCAAGAGAGAATGTGGGTTAAAATTAGGAATGAATAGGGAAGACATACCTTCCCAAGTCATGAAGCTCAAGCTGGCCCACAGTTTTGCGCGGCCTTCACCAGGACTCCATCGCCAGAACTGGAGGTTGCTGTTATCTCGATCGATGCAGAGCTCATGAGCACCACGTAGAGAGAACCATGGCGAGCCTAGATGATACATTCGTAGGAGAAAGTACGGGCACTTCTCTCGCGAGCTCAGGTAGACTGTGAGAGATATCTGGCGGTCATTGAAAGGACTAAAATTGTCAATATCCCAAGACCACCTTGAAAAAGTAAGAGAAGGGCACACATACCGCATGAAGAGAACCCTAGCATCGCTAGGCATTCTAATGTGCCCCCAGGGGACATGCGGGCCAAAGGATTTTGAGCTATATCGCCTGGTTAATTTGTGTGAGAAGCGTCCGGAGGGGCGACTTACGAGCGCTGGTGCTTGAGGGCCGTGCGAGATGGTAGAGGCAACGAGAAGATTTTCTCGGCCCAGTGGACGGTCTGCAGTGGCAAGTTAAGTCAAGTTTCAGTCATGACCTCCAAGTCAAACTCACCGAAGTAATATCCATGTCATCTAGGTTGGCGTCAGGACGCATCCCCGGCCCAACCCGGATTGGTGGTGGTGCTATTCCTAATCAGCTCCGTTGTTGTTATCCGAGGGTAGCAAAACTCACGTATTCGCCTCGATTCCCGTAACTGCATCACCTGAAGTCGAGTGCTCTCCAGGGAATTGAGGTCGAAGTTGGGTGACCTGGCCGCTCATTAGCAACAATTCCCCTCACTTGTGTCGGGAGGAAATCCCAAACCTGGTCAGCAGTTCTCGCAACAGGGTGAGGAAATGGTTGTAAAGAATGAATCGTTGCGGAAGTGAAAGGCCCGCGGCCTCATCGGTCATTGCGTGGTACATCTTCCTCCATCGGTTCTCCTTCGTCATGGTCCTGTCTTCATAGTGGGTGGTAATATCTCGCAGGGATCGAGACAGACATGGGAGGATGATTTCAAGATAATCGAGAACAATAGGGACACGGGAGAAATGAACTTGCGAGTGATCAGCAAGTTCACGAAGGAGTTGGCCGGAGATTCGGATCTCCTCGATAGTAACCGTCAGATGAGGATGAGGGGGTCCAGCCAGCGCACTGCGGAGCCCATCGAGGTGGAACGCCACTACGTCAGCTCTATTTGCTTCCAAACAACAGCCTTGGAGCAGATGATATTCGATGTGACCTCCAGGTGCTGCGCCAGGAACCAACTCCATGGTGGAACGAGGGTCGGATTCCAAGATGAAGTTGGCTCAAGAGGGCATCGTATGATATCGGGCACCAGGAACAACTGATGGATATTGGATGCTGGTGTTGTATCGTCGGGACTATCCTTTGAGATCTCCACACCGAGGCGGCGCTGGGTGGTGGCAGCGTGGGATCGGGTTCGTTTGGTGGGTGCGGTGAAGTGTAGAGGCGGCAAATGGAGTATGATGGCCGCGGGGTAAAGGCCAAAGGTCAAAGCAGTCAAGAATAGATGCCGATGGTGATCTTAGATGAGGTGTATTTGAGGTTGAATTAGGGAAGCAAGTGAAGGGGTTAGGAAAGGCAACCTGGTAATTAATGAGAAGGGGGGGTGGCCCAGGTGCCGGCCTCGACAACGTGTGATCCGATCCAGGCTAAGATGGTCAACACCACTGAATGGCTCGCAATCCCACCAGTGTACCCATACCCATGGCTTCACCTGACGTGTTCGGTGCACGGTTCTTATCGCGCTCCCAAAATGAGCCCATCAGAGATGCTGCACGTAATGATGGCGGCTGCCGGGGCATCGTCCTGTCCTCAACTGAGCTAAGACCACATCAGGGTTGAGGACCACCTGATGATCACATCCCGCAAATCCCGAGCTCGATGGGATGGCGACTCGCTGCAACTCGACACAAGCACATCAGAGCCCAATGTGTTTGTGTTTGTGGGTGGGTGAATGGGATGTGCAATTGCGCGCGCAGTTGGGCGAACTGCTCAGGCGCTGCCACGAAAGCAAGCGTCCCTCGACATGACGCCAATCCAATGCACAAGCAGCCGCGGAGACGTCGACTGGGCTAGATCGGGGTGGGTGGGCACTTGCAGCGGCTGGCGACGACCATCTCCAGAGCAGCCGGCCACTCACGGCGACCGTGCGACGTGTTGCGCTGCGGCGATTCTGGACATGCATCCGGGAGATGTGGAGCAAAGCTGTCACAAGGAGATCGCGACAGTGAGGAGGAGTCGGAGGAACCACATCTGTGCTGGGGTGCAGGTCCCCCTTTCGTCCCTTCATCCCTTCATTCCCTTTCATCGCACGTTAACAGGCGCCAGGTGGATGGCCCTGAGTTGCTGAAGCCCGTCTTGGACGTCACGTCGCCGGTGGCGGGGCGCGGCGGGGGCCCCGAAGAGCCAAAATGAGGCCACTCGCCCACTGCAGTCCCCTCTGCATTTCCCTCTGGTGCGACGGTACCCAAATGGCGCTAGATGGGGTTGAAGCACTTCGTATAAGAGGACATGAGCAGCACTCGCTTCACTCTCGACTCTTGCCTGGCTGGTGGGATGCTGCTGACCTGCACGGAGCCACAGCTGCGTGCGACGACCTAGACTCGCCAGCCAGCGTGGCCGTTTGTCGCGGGATGTGCACCACTTGGCGCGGGGAGGGGGCATATTAGCATATGGAAGAGTGAAGTGCAAAGCATTTTCGCCAATCCGACGACGAGGGGTTTCAGCCAAAGTCACTCCTTCCTTCGGTGATTGCTGTATTCTGCTGACCCGCCGGGCGGCTTACATCCTCAGGCCATGAAGTCAGCCCCGCTGACATTCACTATGGAAGGAGCGTCTCGGCTGGTCCCCCATTTATCTTATCGTCGCTATCTTATCTCTGCTCAACTTCACCTCTGGACCACTGTCGGTGGACGGTGTAAGTGCACATGCACACCTCGGTGAGCGTAGACCGAGCAGCTGCTGGACAATCAACGCACGACGAGACTTTTATCTTCTCCAGAGTAATCGGTTCACGTGGAAATGGGGATGCATGAGTTTGGTACATTTTTTGTGTTTAATATTGAGTTCGAGGTTAGAGCTCCAGTACTTGTACAAGTGTCTCGTTTCATCGTCTCGTGTAGTTCATGATCAGAGGCTCACGAGAACATGCGGCGCGAAACGGAGCCTGCAGCTCGACCGGCCGCCTTCTAGATCATAATAACACGTCGCAAGACCATATCCCGTTGAATTTCCGGCAACTGAAAAGCAAAAGCACTCATCCCATCCCGTGCCATAATACAACACCGCCCAGACCAGATTACAAGGAAAGAGAGGGCCTCAAGCCTAGGAGTGTCCAGCAGTAGGGTTACTAACGCGTCGACGAGACCGTGTTCACCGTGTTGCGGATTACTTCATCTTGGCATGTGTGGCTGTCATCTAAGAGGACTCCTCCTCCTCCTGCTCGGCCTTCAGAGTATGATTAGCTTCAGGGAGAAGCATCAGGACGAGATGATAAACTCACGTTGTAGGCTTGCTTCTCATCCTCATAACGCTTCTTGTCGACGGCAGCCTTGGCCTCATAGGGAGTACGTTGCTTCTCGTTCAGGGCCTTCCATCGCTCACCGAGGAGCTTGCCGACCTGGCCGAAGGAGATACCGGGGTTCTCCTCACGGACGTTCTCGCGCTGCTCGTTGGCGAAGAACATGTACGCGGACAGACCACGCTTGGGGGCGTTGGGGTCTAGTCTTAGTTAGTCACTGAAGCTTGGACATGTGGGGTTGGGTAGAGGGAAGTGTTGGGTGAGTGACAGTCTGGGAGATGCGAATCGATCAAAATGACCAAGTCAAATCGGTCGCCCAGAGCACACAGACAACACGAGCCCTCCAAGGAATCAAGGTTGAGACTTACCCTTCTTGGCGCGCTTCTTGGTCTCCTTGCCACCACGCTTTCCAGCAGCAGCCTTAGGCATCTTGTTTGATTTCTATGGCAAAATTGTTAGCAGGGCTCATCAAAGTGTCCTGAAGGTGATGTGTGCATGGTGGTGAGGGAAAGCGACGATGTTGGGCAAGGCGGCCGGGCGCAGCGACGATGTGCCGCGCGATTCGACGCGCCTGGAGGGGTAGCTCAAGGTGGGCCGAGAGCTCGGGGGAGAAGGTGAAGTGCGAGGCGCAAACGCAATTGCGGTCGCCAACGCGTGGCAATCGCCATTTGAAGCACAGAAAAAGCTCAGGACAGAGGGCGCGCATACCTGGGGGGAGGTTTTTGGAGTGGGAGAAGGTGGTTGTGATGTTGTGTTTTGCTGCGCGACAGCTGGTTAGCTTGCTGGTCAAGACTTAACGCGCATGAGGGCGAAGCGATGAAGATGCGACGAGGTGAGGAAGCCAAGTGCACTTGGATGCGCGCAACTCCCAGGGCAATGCAGGTTTGCAACAATGGCAAAAACGATAGCAGGGAGCGCGTGCGAGCAAGTGCGCGCCGGCGGAAGTGATGCAGGACAAGGACGATGGTGAAGGTGTGTTGGGTGGTGGTGATGCGCGCCGAGGGACAGTACTCACCACGAAGGCTTGTCGTGCGTGTAGGTGTAGGTGAGGGCGGTTGTATGGGAGAATTTGGGTGGGAGATTTGTATGAGAGAGAAGGGAGAGAAAACGTATGGGGGGAGGGCCAAGGCAGCCTTTTTACTCCGGGGGAGTGATTGTGTGTGTGGAGGAACGCGGCCTGCCCAGCTACCACACTGTTATGCTGGGCACTGGCAGCCGGTGCTTGCTTATTAGGCGAGACCCCCCTTCCCTCGCGAAAAATGGGTGCGCGCGAGCCGTGGTGCTAGTACTCCGTACCAAGAGTAGAGTACGAAGTACTTGCCGCTCATTGTCACGGCCGCAAGTCCCCAGGTCCCCCAGGTGCCAGGTCCCTGAGAGTCCCGTCACCCGTCTCATCGAGGAAAGGTCAGACCGCAGCGCCCAGGCACCCAGCTCCAAGCTCCCCAGCAGCGGTGCCAGTGGCCGCCCAGTGGGCCAGTCACCAGCTCGCAGCGGGTGGTCCTTGGTGGCTCTGCTGCTATTATTGTGTGGTACTGTACAGGTACATGCCGCACGCAGCCCGCCGCGCCGAGGTAGAGTACAAGGGGCTTGTACCGCAAGACTTGATGCGCAATCCGCACAGTGTACTTGGAGTGATTGCCGTGCCATGCGGCCATGCGTGCCGTTTGGGGGGTTGCTCACAAGTCCCTTCTCCTACCCAGACCTCAGACTTTCCCCCTTCTCCCCGCCTGGCCCCTCCTCTGATCTGCCTGGTGCCTCTCGGGCTTGCTGGTGGCCCTCTGACCCTCAGGCCCTCTGCCCTGCGTCCATTCACTCACTCTCACACACTCGCCCTCACATCACCCTCTCGCTGGCTGGCGCTGGCTGGCGCTGGCTGGGTGATACCGTACACCGGTCGGTACCCCCGTGGCCCTCGCCGCCCTCCTTACCCTTCCCTCCCCTTCCCTCCTTGCGCCTTTGCTCTCGCTTCCCTCCATCAGCACCAGCCAGTCCAGCACCAGCCAGTCCCTCCACCAGTCCACCAGTCCACCAGTCCACCGGGCCACCTCCACTCACTCCATCCACCTCCCTGAGGCCGCTATCCTTCAATCAATCCCTCTCGGGGCTCACGGCCGCGTTCCCCCCAATACCGACACCCTCATCCCTCCCCTCCCTGGCCTGGGCGCCTCTTGCCATTGTGCCACACCTACATAGTCCGGACTAGGAGCTCCAGTCGGTGCTGGAGTCGAAGCCCACTCCGTTCTGCTACCTGGGCTTGCACATGTATCTTAGTACCGCCCGCCACTCACTGGGCGGGCTTGAGCGCGTGTCCTCCGGGTCCTTGTCCTCCGCTCCCGATGCTGGCTCCATGTTGAGCCCGGCGCATTATTACTATGTAGACACTCTCGCCCTGTTGCGCTGCTGCGACTCGAAAATTGACCACCGATAATCGTTACTTCAGAGATCTCCATATTTTCATGGCCGGGTAATGTACAACTTCCTTGGTATGCAGCTCCCTGTAAACTAAACCCCAGGCATCACCAGCAAAACAACCAAG
>JAANBB010000706.1:0-13986 GCA_014621425.1 Cylindrodendrum hubeiense | reverse complement strand
GGCGTGGATCGATGGGGGAGAGGAATGGGGTGGGCGGTAGGTGTGGGTGGGCGCGTGGGCGTGTGGTTTGTCCGCTACCACCACCACTACCACCACTAATAAGGCAAGGTACCTTGGTCTTGAAGTCCTGGGGCCCTGCGAGAGCGTCCAGTAACGAGAGCAGCGGCAGCAGTTGGGTTGGGTGTGGAGAAGTGAAAAGACGACTCACCAAAGACGACTCACCAAAGCCGACGACGGATGCGCACAGGGCAGAGGCGGCTGGATGGCTTGCCACAGCTCAGGCAACGGGCAGCTGCGTACCTCGTACACACTACATAGAACACACTGCATAGAACACACTACATAGTGCACACTACATAGTACACCCTACAAGCCGCCTCGATGCAGACTCCGGACGGAGGTCGGGAGGTTACGAATGGCCGGCCTACTGCAAACGGATTCCAAGCCAGATGCCTTTCCGCGAAAAAGCCCAGAGCCAGCTGGGCGCCGCCAGGCGCTGAGAGTCCGCTGCAGACTGGAGACTCCCGTCCCGCCAGTGGGAAGCTGGGGCCATCTGGAACCACTCGGGGGGCTACTGGACCGCTAATGCCTGGGCTGGCCATTGGCCGGAGCCAGGCCAAGACCATCCTAAGCACCCGACCCAGCACTATAGGTACAGTACCTACCGGGGGCCGAAGGAGGGCGATGGATCGGATTGGACATGGTCGGCGGTTCCATGCGCTGGGCTCATGGCATGGGGAGAGAAAAACTGCTGGGTGAGTTCTGACAAACGACCGAGGCTCTGTCCGTCCGGTCAAGGATGAATGATGAGGAGGGATGCGCAAGTACGGATGCAATCAAACACAATGAAAACACAATAAAGCACAATAACAGCAAAACGACGGCAAAGGCATAGCTGCGAACGGCGAGTGGCAGCGGCTGGGCGGTGGGATTGGCTAATTGTCGCGGTTCTAGCTCGCCCAGTCCTCAATCCTCACGACAGAAATGGGCGAGCCGTCAACCGATGATAATGGCCACCCGTACGTGGTGCACCTCATAGAACAGTTCTAGACCAGCCGCATCCCTATTTTCTGGGTCCGTTGGCGAAAAGAGAAGATGAGAAAATCAGCGCCCACGCAACCTTAAGCCAAACGAAATCAAGAGCTCCCAGTTCCCGGTCGCCCCCGTCCCCTTTCGGCGGCAGGTGGTGAGAGAGTTGACGGGAAGCTGCTCCAGTGCTCCATCGTGAGGGCGACCTGTGGCCCTGTGGGTGTGGGCCGCTGCCGTCGAGAGCTCTCAGTGGACGGTGGCTGTCGGCGCAGTGGGTTTTCCAGTGGCCGGTGGTGGCCAGCGGGGTGGGGAGGGTCGCCCGCCCACGCCAGGGCCCCCTGGGAGGGCGATTGCAGTGGGCGCCAGTGGAGCTGCGTCGGGGGGTCTCCAGGGGGGCGTGCGGTCCTAGCTCGGTCGATGGGTGGAGGGGACTGATCATTGAGACTCCTCTCCCCCAGTCGTCGCTCTTTTGCCCACCGGGTTCTGCAAGGGCAGCGGCAGACTGCATTTGTTCTGCCTGTTCTACCAATCGTGCTCGCACTGTATCAAGGCCCAAATGCATGTCCTACCCCAGACCGCTGCATTGATGGACGAAGCTCCGCCTATTCCTCTGCCATCTCATGATCCCGTGTTATGTAAGGTACGAATGCCTCGTAACCTGCCGGCAGCCCGCCCGTATCCGCTTATTCTTGTCGTGCGAATGCAGGTGGGTGCGATGCCATCTTCAAATTGTCAAATCTTGGCCAACGTCCCCGAGAGGAGGTGGGTGGACAAAAAAGGGGGGATATGGCCCAAGATTGTCTGCTTGCAAGGGTCAAGTCACCTTAACTCATCATAGCACCGCGGGGGTAGCAGTAAAGGCCGGGCATGGTACTTCGGACCTCAGAGGGAGGGATAACGGCGGACGGCGAGACGACTCAGACGGGGGAGGGGGCTGATCCTGGGTTGGACGACTAGCAAAACCACCCGCCTGGCTGTCGCGCCCTGCTAACGGCTTGCCGCCCCAAATGGCCCAAAAGAATGGGATTAATAAGATGGGTGGCCACGGGCGTCGACGTGGATGTGGATGCGGGACTCGGGCTACGGAACGTCTCCGAAGGCACTATTACCGTCCGTCTGGAGCCAAGCTCCTTGCCTTGTGGTTATGGGTTAACAGTTGGTGGTTGGTGGTTGGTGGATGGCAGTTTGCGGTTGACCGTGATTTCAGATTTCATCATACGACGGCCTGCTACGCTTCCACGGGCCGACCAAACCACAAAACACTCAACCATGGAAAAGCAATTCTCATCTTCAATCAACACCAACATCCTCATCATCATCATCAACCATCGTCATCGGCCCCGGACCCAACAGGCAACCTGGGCTGGTGCCAGGGGGTGGATGCATGGTTGACGGTTGAAGTTGGACCGGTTGCCGAAGGAAGACTGCGAAGCAACCATCAACAAATCGTGCGGCGCAAGGGGTCGCATCCGCCATCACCACCACCCTCCAGATTCACCTCCATCACCTCCTCCGCCTCCATCTGCAACCCCAATTGGACTGCTGCTTCCGTCGGCCAAGCGCCAGGGTACGGCCAACACAAGCCGCGCGCGTGGTCACCACCTCCTTCTGATGCATATACCACTTCGCACGCATGTGTCTCTCATCTCATCCCTTGCCATAGCAATCAAAAACATCATCTTTGTCTTGCTCATGTCTCGAACTCTCCATCTGGCCCTCGCCCTTCGCCCATGACTCTCCTTGCTGTTCATCGTCGTCTCCCTACCGGATGGCAATGCCCCCTCACATCACCTCCCACTTCCCGCGTCCATGCACCCAGACCTGGGGAACAACGGAATAACGGAGTAGCACATGCTCCTAGCGATGTGACTATGGACGAATAGGTAGGAGGGTACGGTGTTAGTCGTGCCAGGGCTCAGGGGTCATCTTGGGCCGGTCGTCGCCTCTCGCTAACTCGCTCTTGGATTGGATTGGATTGGATTGGGCTCCAGGTCTCTTGGCATCCCCAGGCCAGGCTGCGCTGTGTTGCACGGCTCCCGATAACGTCTGTATGTCGCTAGGTAACAAGCCAGCTGCGTATGTACCTATCGACCCCAGCATCACAAGCGAGATATGACTATCCGTATCACAACCGCCTTAGCACGTCTTGAATTGACATTACGTCGCGACATTCTGGATACGATGCGATTCCATGACCAAGATACATCCATCCGCGGGATGTCACTATCTTGCTATCACATCGAAAATACCTGGATATCAATGGCTGCAGCCACGAGGCACAGCCCCCCAGATCCCAATCCCAGACGTCCCAGAATTCGCAGGGCTGCGCGTCTCAGATCCCAATCCGTCCGTCCATCCATCATCCCTCCATCCGCCGCGGCGTTGGAAGTCTCGGCGCAGAGTCAAGTCTCACCACCACCACGGTATCCATCGTCGCAATCACCCAGACACAAGCACAAGCACCAGCACAAGCACAAGTACCAGCTAGCCAGCCAGCCACTATCCTAGGGAGCTTCCCCCATGCGATGCCGGCATGCACGCTGCAGCACCACCCCACGCCCCACGGCGGCACACCAGCATGCAGAGTGCTTAGGGTGCGTCCGCGGTTGGCTCTCAGTAGTTGTGTAGCCTCGTTGGCGCCGATGCAGCTGGGCCAACTGTCGATGATGTGCGGATCCCTTCCGATATCCTGCGCGTAGAAACGAGAGGATGGCATGTCGGTGGTGGTGGTAGCAACGCTCTCATCGCCAAGGGCGTACCGTGGCGTGAAGGGCACTCTGCAGAGGAAGTGTTGTCTACCTCTATGATCCGTTCCACAGTGTCTAGCACTGTATCCGAGCGTTTCGCGGCCGGACGGTCCATCGCGACTAATTTCACGATGTGGTGCCGCTTTCAGAGTATCTGTTAGTCCACCGATGTAGTACTACTCTGTGGTGTGCAATCGATTCAGCCCATGATTTTTAGACCCGGCTTTTGGAGATGCTACATGGATTCCACGGTTCCATTTATTAGTGCACCATCCGTGCTGCGGCGCCCTAAACACCCCGGTTGTATGCGCCAACACCAAGACAATGAGAGTCAATGAACTGCTTCTCGGTGCCTTTCGAGACAGCCAAGTACTGGCGATTCGAGGGGGAGGCGTCTAGCCTCCTGGGTCGGCGACTCAAGAACAGTCGGGATCGATCGATCGGAGCGGCGGACATAGTTAGATAATAGGAATGCGGGAAAGGAATGCGCCGTGAGTTCCAGGCTTGGTCACGCAACCAAGGATTACTAACCAGAGGATCAGAAAGCAGTCAGAGATATATGACAAGCTTCCTCGGCAGCACGGACAGAGCTTGCACAACCGAACCCCGGAGGATTAGAACCACCAAACTCTCCCTCCAAGCAATGACCACGAGTCTAAATGATCGTCTCCATGTTTCAATCAACGCTGATTTTGACTGAAACCAGGCCAACACCCAGTATATTCTCAAACTGGACCCCGGGGACGAAAAGCTCCTTTGCCGTCCAAGCTTCAACCCGCAGGTTTCGATATAGTGGTTCAGGGGCCAAGAACGTGTTTGCCTTGTGTTTTACTCGGACGGATCTGTGATGCATTTGATAAGCCAATGACAGCAAAACAGAGGCGGCGTTCTCTAACATAAGGATCAGCAGTTAACCATAGCTGCGCCACGTTTATGCGCATCACATAAAGGTCAAACACGATCTCTGGACGGATACCGGGTCACTGGATACCTCATCGCCGATTCGTCTTTCTCCAAAGGAAGAGAAAGCCCGAGACTCCCAAGACCTTGATGACTGATGCCCGACGTAGATGCCGAGTGGCACCGAACCTTCACGGGTCACCCCGTGCACTGACGTGGTGGAGCGAGGGTCTTCCGTCCCAAGGGATTGGTGCGATTAGAGAGCGGATCGCGGTTTCTCAAGTACATGAGGTCGCATACATGAAGGGCACCCAACTGCAGCCCGGGGGTGTTGGAATCTTACTTGCGCAGAGTTTCTATCCACGCAGCATGTTGGTGCGACGTTGCACAAGACGGCACTTGGATGACGGACGATAAGGTGAATGCCGGACACCGTTAGGACTGTGAAACAACAAACTAAATTCATAACAAAAAGCAAGATATCTCGGGCTTACTCGTATGAAAACTCTGCTGTATGACAGGTCTATATATCTATCATATGTGGCTCTCTGACAGAGCGTTACCTCTCCCAAGTATACAGAACGTGATACGGAACGTGATACAGACTGCTCGTTAGCTCGCATGCAAGCTAGCGATTCAACGCACACACTGAAGCTCCATCGCCATCTCGTCCTTCCCCAACCTCGGCCCTTGCTCCATCTCATATCAGTTGCTCTTCGCGTCTATCTCTGGTTCAGCTACATAGTACCCTGTCTCCATCCGCATGCCTGCGGCCGCACACCGCCAAATACCCTGGATAACCCAACCTCATCCACATTCTTGTGCACCCTTCTAGAACGAAATGGCGTTCTCTGGGACCATGCACCGTCTCCACTACTGCACATTGGTATGGTTCGTGGTGGTAGGGAGCAGAGGTCCACATGGATCCCCATTCTCTAGCTTGGGTCTTGGGACACTTCCCAGCACGAACCCCCTTTTCGGCAGATTGCTCTGAGCGTTACTTATTAGCTTTACTCGCCAAGGTGGCTCTCATCTCTAGCTTCAATCTCCTGCGCGGCCGAGGTTGTGCTCTAATCTTCGTCCTTGCCGTCGATCATGCCATAAACGTCATTGTCCACGGCCATGATTTGCCCGCAGCTCCGGATCTCCTGATATTAAAGGATAGCCCAGATTCGCGTCTCCTGTAGTGGTGGATTTTCCCACTCTTTAAAATGCCCACAAGTAGTCATTCAGCCGGACGCGCCAGGTCAGCCTTGCACGAATCAGCGCGACGCTCCCTTGCGCAGCGGCGTCTCAGCATCAAGTCGCCCTGTGATCTGCAATGCACGCAAGGCACGCAAGGCACTGTGCCGCCCTGTTCCTTCGTCGGATCGTATGATGGGCATCTGCCGAACACCCACCCGTCCACTCAAGGAACCAGCCAGGCTTGCCCTGGCCCTCACAGGTTGGGAAATGAGGCTTAGTCCCCGCGTCCTTGTCTTATCGCGGTCGCACCGGTGGTGTAGATCCCCATCACGTCAACGTTTCGTAGGCACCATTCCTTTTGAGACAATCCAAGCTGGGTTGTCGCCCGGGTTGTCGCCGGGTTTGTTCCAGACATGTTAGAGGACGTTTAGATCGCGACGTCACTCCTTCAATTGAGTCTCATGTGCTCGAGAGGGACCATTCTTTTCACGTCGCGATACTAGATACTACCAGCTGAGGCACGTAAAATCAGACTGCGCCTCTAAGACAGTGTGCTGATTATCCAATGATACATGATACCTCCTAGCATGGCGCTTTATCCAATTACAACGTCCCAGCTTGCCATGAAACGTCAAGGTTCTCGGTGCAACGGCAGCCACGTGCCATTGCCGGTGCAGCGTAATAGGCAAACACCTAGTCGACCTCGGTATCCGTTTGAGTATCGCGGGCACCCAACTCGCCTCAATACTCACTTCCCATCCTCCTTCTCTGGTGTTCCCTCCTCAGTCGGTTGGTCATCGTCCTCGCCCTCCTTTGAAACTCGCAGGCCTTGGACGCCCTTCTCCACCTCAGCAACGAGACTCTCCAGATAGTCTTGATCCCTGCAGCCATGTCAGCATCTCTCCATTTGCATGTTGAAATATGATCACCTACTTTCCGACAAGCGTCACAGTGTTGCGGCTCTTGCCCCATCGAGGATAGCTGCCGACCTTGATGCCGCGAGGCTCAACCTTAGCTGCCAGCTCGGTAAGAAATCCAGCCACGCCGCTCTCTGGTAGGGGAGTAGAAATCAAGATTCTATGGGTT
Source organism: Cylindrodendrum hubeiense (assembly GCA_014621425.1). NCBI lineage: Eukaryota > Fungi > Ascomycota > Sordariomycetes > Hypocreales > Nectriaceae > Cylindrodendrum > Cylindrodendrum hubeiense. Next base: position 7,039 of record JAANBB010000706.1, on the reverse strand, counting down.
TCCTTGCCCTCCAATCTTGGTACAACGAGAGGTGTCAGTCCATCAAGAAGCTTTGTGACTGTTGAATTGGTCGTTAATATGAGTCTTCAAAGGCATGGTCGAGGTGGAGCTTACAGAGTCTTGGGATTCCGGGCAGGATGTGAACATTCCCGTTCACAACTGCAACTGGGACCCACATGTCATCGTGGGGGAAGATGAACTGCTTCTTCAAGTCCCGGGACTCATCTGTCGGGAGCTCGGCCATGCGGAGCTTAGCCTTAAGGGCGGGCGAGTCGACATCCCAGTCAAACTTGGGTTGAGATGGGTGGGGTTTAGACATTGCCTTCATCTTCGCAAGCGTTTCTTGATGTAGCACCAGAGGGAGGTCGAAGGCTTTGGCAATCGACTGGTAGGTGATATCATCGTGACTAAAACGTGAGTATTACGCTCATATAGTAGAACTGAGGACTTACGTAGGTCCAATGCCACCGCTTGGTAAAATTAGTCATTTCGTTTTAACCTTCATTCTCGACAATGGATTCTTACCTTGTCACGACAAAGTCGTAGCGATCACTCATCCTCCGCACTGCCTCGATGATCTCACTCTCGTCATCTTCAATAACCTCGATCCGTTTTAAGTTCTATGTGACTCATCAGATCTCGAAATTCCGACGTCGTCGAGTCACAGAACTTACAACACCGAGAGAGAAGCACCACTTCGCGACGTATGCCGAGTTGGTCTAATCTCTTGTCAACAATGACCTATTCCCAACCCCTGTTAAGGTTACCGAGTCCGGAGCCCAGCCGTACTTACATCAACGGTCTATCTCGGGGTTAGTGATATAGTCCAATGATTCAATCGCTGTCTCCATACCTTTCCACCAAGGACCTCGTCGCCAATGATCAAGCACGCCGCCGTGTGGATCTTGCGCGCATTGCGCTCATCCGCGGAAACCATTCTTCCGAGTGTAAATCGTCGAGTAGAAGCCGCAGCGGGAGCTGAAAGATGCCTCGTAATCTGGGACAGACGCGAGAACATGGATGACTACGGAAATGCCGCGTGGAACCGGGGCCGGAGAGCTTTTTAACTTGCAGATGGACGTTCGTTCGGCTGCATCGACCGAAGCGGATGACGTTGGCTCGGAGAACGATGGCGGCACAAGTGGGTGGATGTGGGGTTTCGCTTGGCGCAGTTTCGCTGCTCTGGGGTTCGGTTTGGCCTGGTTTGGCTTGGTTTTGGCGGGGCTTATTGTCGCTTGCGACTCCCACTACCACCTCTCCACGGCCATCTTCCCAACTACCTATCCTGCTATCACATTCATCCGGTGATAGCTTCAGAAGAGCTTCACGGCCAGGAAACACTGCTCTCAGGGCCCCTTCACCTGTTCCCGTCCGCCGACCACTCTCCGACGCTCAACATGGTAATAAAAAGCCGCTACACCACCCCCTAGCAATCGCAGCTCCCGGCTCCTAGCTCACCCCGCTGACACGCCGCGCAGGCCTCCGAATCCCGACTGTACACTTTCTCAAACGAGACCAAGGAGCACCTCCGCAAGTTTCGCCTAACTACTTCACGGGCCAAGGATCCTCAAGCCGTCATTTGTATGTGCGTCTCCTTGCTTCCTCTTACGCTCCTTTGCCGCTTCCGTCGTCGTTCCTCGAATCGTCAACTGATGCCCCTCCTTTGCGCCCTCCAGACATGATCGATAAGAACACCCACGAGATCCGCCAAGATGACGACAAAACCGTCTATACATCCCTCGAAGATATCGGTGACGACCTCCCCGATCACTCGCCGCGGTTCATCCTCCTCAGCTACCCTCTGACCATGGTACGTCGTTCCACGATCAAACACACACAGCAGTCTGCCATATCCTAAGCCAGCACTGACCAAATAATATATAGCCCGATGGAAGGCTCTCCGTGCCATACGTACTGCTATACTATCTTCCCATTACGTGCAATGCGGGTATGAGAATGCTGTATGCCGGCGCCAAGGAGCTGATGCGCAACACCAGCGAGGTCGGGCGGGTCATTGATTTGGAGTCGGCGGAGGACCTGGAAGAGATTCCCGGGAAGCTGGAGGCTGGCAACTGAATGCGTGGTCACGACATGTTTGAATATCACATGAGAAACGAAGAAACGCGTAACCCAGGAGAAAACTGAGACGTGACATGAAAAATAAGAAGTCATCATTATCAACATAAATTCTGCGTAGCGATAGAGTGCGTCTATTCTGGCAACACACTCCGGGTATCAAGTCCCAGCTGATTCGCTACGTTCCTCACCACCCCTTGAAATGCGACACATGCCGGGCTGTCTGGAAAGGAGTCGAAGTAGCTCTCTCCATAGTCACACGCCATCCGAATCCGTGGGTCCAGGGGCACCGAGCCCAGGAACGGGATGCCCATTTCATCCGCCAACGCCCTACCGCCACCCGTACTCGCGCGGAAGATCTCGCTCTCGCCCTTGCAGTTGGGGCAGACGAAACCGCTCATGTTCTCTGCGAGTCCCAACACTCGGATGCCGGCCTTACGGCAGAAATCAATCTCCTTGCGCACGTCCAGCAGGGATACCTCCTGGGGCGTGGTAACCATGACAGCGCCATCAATGCCGCTTTCTTTGAGGAAGGAGTTGACGCTCAGGTGCTCGTCGCTTGTGCCTGGCGGGGTATCCACCAGCAGGAAGTCGAGATCACCCCACTCGACATCCTTGAGGAACTGCTTGATCAGACCGTTCTTCTTGGGCCCGCGCCAGATGACGGCATCGTCGCGATTGGGGAGGAGGAACTGGATGCTCATGACGGAAAGGTTATCCATGACCCAGATAGGCGACCATCCTGTGCCACTGACGTGGACCGTCTCATCCTCGACACCCATCATCTTGGGGATGCTGGGTCCGCAGATATCAGTGTCCATGATGCCCACGGTATTGTCCGGGTTGGTCGCTAGGGCATGGGCCAGCAGTGACGTGAAGGTGCTCTTCCCTACTCCACCCTTGCCACTGAGCACGAGGATCTTGTGCTGTACATTCTGAAGGCGCGCCGCAATGATAGGGATATCTGGGTCGGGTCCCTTGGGTGCGGAAGCGCAGATGGCCTGGTTCGGGCACCCGGCGCACGAGTCGGCCTTGCCGGCCTGTTGCGATTCGGGGCCAGGGCAATGTTCCGGCTCTGGGGCGACGAGCTGCTGCTTGAGGGGGTTGGCGATGACGTCCTCGACAGGCTCTGGCGCTTCGAGCGAGGGTGCCATGGTGTATTTGCGCCGGGGAGTCGTTGTATTGCAAGTCCCGGAGCTGTGAGACGTAGTGTTGAAGACGGTTGGCGTTGTGGCGATATGGAGTCTCGAAGCTTAATAATGTCGGGTCTTCAAAGTTAGGCGAGTTGCTAGTTAGGCCGGTACCCCGACTGCAAACGGGGGGTCACTTCAGGGCAAAGGATGGTTTCCCCAACACTTGGGCGACTGAAGAAGAAGATAAACACACAAGGGCAACCAGTTGGATAAAAGAGACTTAGTTGTGTGTATTAGGGAGTGTGGTCCAAAACCAAGATGAGTACTGATTAGTCCAGGGTAGGTAAGCAAGAGACGTGATTCGCTTTGCATTAGAGGCTTGTCGATTATCAATCCCCGCGCAGTGGCATATCTGGATTGCATGCTAACTATCCCTGCGACCAGTCCCAAAAAAACCGCCCGATGAACAGGCGAAAAAGGAGGAGACTCGGACCGCAAAATGGAGCACCGTAGTCACGTGGTCTCATACAGTAGTCGTCTCACTCAACAGGCACGAACAAATGCAAACGGCGACAGCTGGATGCACTTACTCTGTACAGAGAAATTGCACGCACCGACTAGATGGACACTGAAATCATTTCCATACCGATCAGTCCTGACAAATAATCATTAGACGACTCTTTTTGTACAAGCGGGGGCCGAAAGAATTGGCCTATAAAGGCAGGTTGACATAAATACTCAAATATGATGATGTGATGAGATGTGTAGATGTGATCTACTTAATATGTCGGTCTGCGAGTTATGTTCACTTGGATGGGTGATAATGGCTGTTTTGGTAGGCCAACTTTTTTTGGTCTCCCGCTTGGCATAATCGCCGAAGATGTATTTAGAAATAATATATACTGAACCCAGCCCGGCGTCCCTTGGTTTTAGAGGAATGGGAATTAAAGTTGGTTAAGTGTGCAGATTTACCCACCGAGGAAAACTACGACCACAATGCTGCCGTTCAATTCATCGCGGAGAACAGTGATTGCTTGTCGTTGGTTGGAATGCCTGGAACAGCCGGGAATAAGCTGCGAGCACCTCATCACACTCTGAACAAGTTGATGAGGGAATGATGAATGAAGAAGGATGAATGTATGAAGGAAAATAACTATTGTTATCTCTATGTCTAATTTCGAATTGTATTATTTTGTGTATCTCACAGGAAGGGACTGATGGATGAATGGATCGTGGGTGGAATAATGGGCTACTACTCAGGCCCGAGGCCGTAGAAGTAGGGGTAATGCTCCGAGGGTGGTTTTCGACCTATATCCGCAGTCATAACCGTTAGATCATACAACCATGGAACGATGATGCCAGACCAATCGTAATCGTCTCAAGAGGCTGGGCACGAGATCTCCCATATGCTTGGACACCTCCTCCGCAATCAGAATCCGCAGTCATCCATATCCCAAGCAAAGCTCCTGAGTGAAGTGTCGCTGAGGGCAAAAAGAGAGGTCGCGGAGGGAGTCGAACCCTCGCTGGCGGAATCAGAATCCGCAGTCATAGCCGTTAGACCACGCAACCAGTAGAGGCGGTGGACCGCTTCTCTCTCTGTTGGTTGATTGGTGGGTTCTTAATTCAGTATATAAACTCAGTACGAGCGCGCGACGCCAACGATTTTTGCTCCGACGAAAAGCGCGTCCGGCGTTCGGCGGGGTTACCTCGCAGATAACGATAAGGCCGTAACCCCGCGTAAATTTTCTTTCTGAGCTGAGCGCCCTGTAGTTATCGCCTGAGATTGAGTGTGTGCCTGCGATCACGCTTGAAGACTACGACACTCATTCAAAATATTCAAAATGGCACCATCCGCTGATATCCTCGAATCCACCCCCAAGGGCGATTCTGCCGTCCTGAGCTTGAGGAAGTCCCTCTGCTCTGAGGATACCCCCCTCCCCATTCGTTTCCGCGCCCTGTTCTCCCTCAAGCATGTCGCCGTCACCTCGTCTGAGGACGACAACATCGTCGGCGCCGTTGATGCCATTGCTGCCGCCTTCACCTCGCCCTCGGCCCTGCTGAAGCATGAACTTGCGTACTGCCTGGGCCAGGCCAGTCATAAATCCGCTGTCAAGCCCCTCCGCGAGGTCCTCGCCGACCTCCAGCAGGATCCCATGGTGCGACACGAGGCCGCGGAGGCCCTCGGCGCCCTAGGCTGGGCGGACAACCTCGACATTTTGTTCGAGTACCGCGACCGCAAGGGCGAGGATGTTAGCATTGTCGAGACGTGCGAGATCGCCATCGACCGCATTGAGTGGGAGAGCTCCGAGGAGCGGAAGAAGGAAAAGTTGCGCCAGAGGTACGCGAATTGTTCTATTATTCTCTTTTGGGTTGCCCCTTGACTGACTGAATCATCTAGTGATTTTTCCTCCATCGACCCTGCCCCCCCGATGCCCGAGACCGAGGAAGTCGATGTCGCAGACCTTGGCAAGAAGCTGATGGACACGACCCGACCCCTCTTCGTCCGATACCGCGCCATGTTTGCCCTCCGTGACTTGGCCTCACCCCCGGACCTCCCCACAGCCGTCCCTGCAGTGCTTGCGCTCGCTGAGGGCCTCTCCGACCCGTCTGCGTTGTTCCGTCATGAGATCGCTTTCGTTTTCGGTCAGCTGTCGCATCCCGCCTCCATCCCTGCGCTTACCGCTTCGCTGAGCGATGTCAACGAGGCTAGTATGGTTCGACATGAGGCGGCTGAGGCGCTGGGCGGTCTTGGCGAGGAGGAGGGCGTTGAGGCGACCCTGAGGCTGTTCCTCAATGACAAGGAGAAGGTCGTGCGGGAGAGTTGTATCGTTGCTTTGGATATTGCTGAGTACGAGAACAGCGGAGAGACGGAATATGCACTGATCCCTGAGGTTGGAGGTGCTACTGCATGAATTATGACACCTACTGGCGAATGCTGAGCCACATGAATTCTAGTTGTTTTCTTGCCATCTAAAAAAAGTTATTAGTTAAAAACCAGTTCGTCTAGGCAATGTGCGCTTGGGTTTCTTACGAGTTGCCGCAATCGCAGAGGTAGATGACCGTGGAGCCTTCGTCTGCACCACGCAGTTGCACGTTGGTGTACTTGACGTTTTCTCGGCTACAGACTGGGCATGATTCCTGACTGATGCTGTCGGTCTGGATGTTGTGTTTCTCGACGGCCTGAACGTTTGATTGTAGCTTTTGCCTTAGGAAGGAGGGAAAGTCGGACGGCTTCGTTTGCGTGACAATGGACTTGGAGCCAGTATCTGCGCAAGTGTGAGTTAGAAAACGATCGCGGGTGCTGTCCTCGCCGGTGCAAACGAACCTCGATTCTCGGCGCCACAGCATTCACAGCTCAGGACATTTCGCTCGGTACCCTTGGTCGAGGGAAGCAAGTTACCGCAGTCGGTGCAGAAGACGAGAGATCCGATTGCCGCCATGTTGTGCTCTTGGTCGAGTGTTTTCTTGCGGTGTGTTACGGAGCTTTCTGGAACAAATTCAGAGACAAAAATTGGCTGGCCCATCATAGGCCCAAATGCAACTGGGGACCCCAGCCGGAAAAACTGCCAACCTAAGGCAAGGCGGCGAGGCCGGCCATCGGATCAAACGCCGACTGGTCCCAAAGCGTGCGCACGGGCCACCATCCATCAATCAATCTTCAAGGAAAGCTCGCGAGGCTGTCGCTTCCCCAGGCTTCAACCTCGCCCGTTTGCATTTACCAACCCGACCTGTTGAGGCCGACAATGCCTTGAGCCACAATCATTCCCCAACCCGCCCAACCGGCATCGCGCTCCTTTTACATGCAGGTTCCAGACCACCGATTTATCAAC
>JAANBB010000705.1:0-14009 GCA_014621425.1 Cylindrodendrum hubeiense | reverse complement strand
GGGGCACGACGGGGAGGCATGGCTTTCTAAATACTCTACGGGTTGGATCCCAACCACAAGTTCCGGTACGGAGTACACCCTCTCGTATTCTTATACATGGCTTTTTGTCTGGCGTCTGGCGCGGTGTGGTGAGTGTGAGTGTGAGGTGAGATGCGAGCAAGTCCAGTCTCCGGCGTCTCCAGTCCAGTCCGTCCAGTCCGTCCAGTCCGGCCCATCCAGTCCAGTCCAGTCCAAGGCCAACTCCACCATCCATGTCCATGTGGTCTATGATCCAGGCGAGATCGAGACATGCGTGCGACCTGCGCGAATCTGGGTGCCAGGTATCCGAAGTTTCATCATTCGTCGCTCCGGCCTTCTGAAAACCCCGACCTCCCTGAACCTAAGTTCCCTCACTACCAAAGACCCAACACAAGTGCTGGCAAAGCAAGCCAAGGAGCCAAGTATCCGAGGGCATCAAAGAGCCGCTGGCCGGCTGCAGTTGCGTGCACCCTCGCCGCCAATATCCACTGTTCTCCACGAATGCTACCATGTAGGTATGCCATGTACGCGGGATGTCTGGCGACAGTGGCCGGAATCCGCTGGCATGGTGGAGGCTGCATCCATGTTTGCCGCCTGGATTCGTCACGATTGACGCCGAGTCCCAGCCAGTTCCCGGTCAGTTCCCAGTCTTTTGCATCCGCTCTGCCGCCCGTTGATCGCCAACCAACCTGCGCAGTCTTGGTAATTGCTGCGCAGACCCGTGTCATGTTTCGCGCTGTTGTCGCCCAGTCTGCTTCACTGGCTCTGGCCCTGTCGTTTGAAACAGCCCTCAGCCAGGATGTAAGCCGGCTCGTATCGCATTTCAGAGTCTCTGCCAAGCCTGCCCCGTCGCCGTCACTAGCTATCCATGATGCCGCTGCTGCTCCACTGCCTGCAACGAGTCGCCGTCACCGGGATTCTATTTCAGCCTGACCAGGGACGCTCGATGCCGTCCGAGCGGTCCGGGCCAGCACGCCTGGGCCTGGCCTTGCGCAGAACACTCGCACCCCCCGTCTTAAATCAATCAAAGCGAAGGGTCAGGGTCCCTCCCTCACCCAAGAAAACCTGGAGAAGGCCCGTCATTATGCTTCTGATTCCAGAAGCGTGGTGGCAGTGCTGGCGGCCGTCGGGGCCAGGACGGATGTGGCACTAAGATTTGGCGTCACTCTTGGCGTTAACACCTCTTTTACGCGTACGAGGTGGGACAACAAACTTACCTTATTCGTAGTGCGGTTCGTATGCTTCGTACTTTACACGCCAGAATGAGATTAATCCGCAGCGGAATCGGCACAACCGGCTCGCACCCAGCCTTGCCCAGGCCTTGCCCAGCGCCAACCATCTAGATGTCCGTCTAATTATTCGTATACGACGAGGATCCCACCCGGGCGCCTGTCTACTCTGAGCTTGGCGGTTGTCGACATGGTAAAGCTTGCGCGTCGGCATCCAGATGAGGTTGGTGATGGGGCGCCGGGCAAAGTCCCATCCACGACACGATAACGATTGGCCTATCCACGGCCCACCAACCTTGGCTTCACCACCTAACAACTCATCCACCCACTGGATCCGTCCAGACCGTACAGGCGCCCAGTGTGACCTCCCAGGGTGACAGCTACACGAAAGTCGGTATCATCGGATCACCCGGCGCTACTGCACCACCCACGAGCCCGAGCATTGCAACATGTCACCTAAACAGGAAATGGTACTTTGCCGATGCAAACAGCACCTCCATCCCAACCCCCCCCTTACGTCATTCACCGCCCTCGACGCCGTGAACGCGACAATGCAAGATGAAAGCGCCTGGAAATTGGGATCATTCCTGCGGCACGGGATTAAAGTTGGTTCGGATCGAGGTTGTCTCAACACACAAACACGTCATATTGATTATCCCTAAAAGGCCTAAAAGGAACCATTAGCGCTAAGAGAGATGGAGTTGGGGTGGTTTTCTTATTTCTTTTTTTAGGCGGTGACCATCCCGCTTGGCGTGTTTGATCTGCGATCTGCTTCAAACAAAGACTGGTCATCCATCAACACTATCCTCAGCCTCAGGTTCACGTTTCGTGATTCATCAAGTTACGTGGAGTAGCGTTGGTCCAGCCAGCATAACGGCACCACGTGTCACTTCATGGGCAAATAGGCCAACTTATGCGTCACTCCAGCTATTACTGCTCCAGCTATATCTGGGTTTTATGCATTGCTGCAATATCATATTCTTTATGCAGTCCGCCCTATGATGCCTGCCAGCACGAGCCATGGCAGTTACACAGACAGCAAACTCGTTGCTGACATCATAGCTATTCCCCAGACTGAAATTCTTACATCCGTCATTTTCTTGGGCATTGTTTTCCCTCATGAGATCAAATCGACGGGAGCTCCGGGCCATCCACGGAGACCGCCATGTGCTACTATGATTGGGCATCTGTGCCCGTCCTTGTTGAGCGTCTAAAAGCTCAACGATAATACATTCCTACCTCCTTACTCAACCACCCGGTATCAGCGAGTGCAGAATCGGTCATTTTCCGAAGGTCGGTGCTTTTTTTTTCTACGCAAGTCAGGTCAGAATGCGCAGGTTTGCTGCTAAAGAAAGGGGTTGTGTGTAAACCATTGGTTACGTGAGTCAAAGTCAGCCATAGGCTTGTATGCCGCCTTTGTGTGTGCGATAACCGGCTTATCACGTGTCTGGCTTTTGTGATCCCCAACGCATCTCTCCTTCGCCACGGGCGCTCCCTTAGGCATCTTTGGCCTCTATTTGGTCTATTTGGTCATCTCGTTGAGAGCAAAGAAGTGAACCCACCACAGGTTGCGGCCAGCAACTTAGCGGACAGCTCCAGTGTTCATAGCTGGAATGCGCAGTCCATCGTCATTACTCCTGGCGTCCATCCCGACATCTTTCCTACGATCGCTCCCAGTCCAACGTTTGGCATGGCAGCCCTGCCGTGAGAGGAGGTTTGCTTCGGCTTCTTCACCATCCTCGTCCCCGAATGCGTCTTCGATTCACACATTGCCCTTCCGATTCGAAACTGGAATTGCTCTGTTCGCAAAGCGGCCACCGCGCCCATTCCCCCCACCCTTTCTCTCCCCGCCATCTGCTTCCTTCTCAGATGCTCTAAGCACCCATCATCGGAGTCGCGATCGTCGCGCTTTTGTCAACGGCGAGATTATCAGGGGCCAGACAAGCGGCGACGATGCTGTTTACGCGAGCGATTATTTCATATGCGCAAACGACGGTGTGGGAGCATGGGCTACGCGCCCTCGGGGCCACGCTGGGTACCCGGCCGGAACTTGTCCGAGGTTATTCACAGTCTTGCTAACCCCGGCACAGCCTCTGGTCACGATTAGTTTTGCATTTCTGGTCGACTGCCATTGACGCGGAAGTTTCTCGATACCTTTCAGCCGAGCACCCTTGCGAGCCCGACCCGATTGCCACTCTACAAACTGCCTACGAGCAGACCCTCAAAGCGACGGAAGCGCATGACTGTCTGGGTACCACGACGACTTGCGGGGCACAATTACACTTCAAGATCAGCCCGGACGATGAGTCACGACAAAACCCGTCGCCTCTGCTTTATGTAACCAATCTAGGCGACTGCAAGGTCTTGGTTGTTCGGCCCAAGAACGGGGAGGTAATATACCGTACGGTAGAGCAATGGCACTGGTTTGATTGCCCACGACAGCTGGGAACAAATAGCCCTGATACTCCCAACGACAACGGGGTCATGGATACCGTGGATCTTGAAGTGGGCGATATCGTGCTCGCCATGAGTGATGGAGTTTCAGATAACCTCTGGGAGCATGAGATCGTGACGTTGGTACTCAACAGCGTCCGGGAGTGGGAGTCTGGCCAGGATGCAGGAGCACTCGAAGATCGTACTGGGGGACGAAATGGGGGCATGGACGCAGCCGCACGAGATCTCGTCGCAGCCGCAAAAAAGATTGCCCAGGATCCATTCGCAGAGAGTCCATTTATGGAGCATGCGATTGAGGAAGGACTGGCCAGTGAGGGTGGTGAGTACGCCAAATCCATGGTGATGATGATAATATTAAGCCTTGAGCAGGAAAACTTGACGACATAAGCGTCGTCGCGGCGCTCTGTGTGAGAAACGAGGGATGAGGTCAATTTACTCGCGCCGACCGCATTTGAATGATACCTCGACTTAGACGGGAGGAATGGGATTCGCCGAGAAGGTGGAGGCTTCGTCCATGAGGAAGGATCATGACACCAAACACGCAAAACTGAGGCCAACCCCAACTGGCTTGAGCGATATCCCAATTTAAGGGCTAATTCCGATATTTCGGACAGATTTTTGTAGATTGACATTAAGATATCATGACATATGCATCATAGGTAGTAATGACTGGGATGACGATGGAACTGTGGGATTCATGGCTAGGAGGATCCATGGCGGGACGGTGGGGCACCGCGAGGTGGGTGGGCTTTATCGCACGTGCCAACAGTCCTGATAAGAAATTTATTTTACGACGCCAACCTTTTGCGTCTTGATCCTGCGTGTCGCTGCATGACTTGTTTGTCGCAAGTGTTTACCGCCTCGAACCCGTGATTTGCGCAAGCGCCAGAATTCAAGATGAGAGGAAAGAGATCGAAGCAGTACCGGAAGCTCATGGAGCAATTCTCCATGACCTTCGGGTTCCGCGAGCCATACCAGGTTCTCGGTAGGTCGCTAGGTTTGCGCATTCAACATCACCAAGCTAACTCTTCCCAGTGGATGCGGAGATGGTGAGGGATTCATGTCGATTCAAGATGGATCTGGCCCCTGCCTTGCACAGAACCGTCCATGGAGAGGTCAAAGCCAGTACGCATACCTTTGCTTTGTCCGTCCATTCCTTTGCTGACCCGACCAGTGATAACCCAATGCGAGATCCGAAAGCTCTATGCCCAAAACAAAGAGTCTGGCGTAGTCGAGGCCATCGATCTGGCCAAGACACTGGAGCGACGACGCTGCGGTCATCATCCCGACCAATATCCCGAGCCGCTGAGCACAGAAGAGTGCATGAAGTCAGTCGTCGACCCGAAGGGCACGAACCAAAACAAGCATCGCTATGTTGTCGCCAGCCAAAGCCAAGAAGTCCGAAGGATGCTACGGGGAATCAAGGGAGTCCCCCTGATCTACATCAAAAGAAGTGTCATGATTCTGGAACCAATGGCGGACGAGAGTGTGCAAGTTCGAGCACGGGAGGAGAGGGGCAAGTTCCGAGCCGAGCTCAGAGGATCTCTGGGCAAGAGAAAGCGAGACGAGGACTCCGAGGACGATGAGAAGGACGGTGGTGAGAAGGGGAAAAAGGAGAAAAAGGGCGCCGACGGCAAAGCGACACAGGGAGACGACAAGACCAAGAAAAAGAAGGGATACGGGCGAAAGGAGCCAAACCCGCTCTCCGTCCAGAAGAACAAGAAGCAGGATCAACAAAAACGAGAGCGGCCTCAAAAGCCAGCAGAGTTGGACAAGAAGGAGCCTGAACAAGAAGGACCGGCTAAGCGGAAGAGACGGCGAAAGGCCAAGACTGGCAGTGGGGAGACTGGAGAGGGCCAAGAGAGTGCAGCTCCGGCAGAGGCCGCGAGTGGAGAGAGTTGAGCCGCAGGGTTCTGAACACCAGAGGGATAGACTGTTAGTAGCATGGCGCATTAAGGAAAATGATCGTTGGTCGCGTTGTAATGTACGGACAGCGTGCTCACGCACGGATACCCCCAAGAATGGAATCGATGGTTTGAACAGCAAGTCTCAAGATGCGTTGTGATGTGATGTGATGTGATGTGCTTGTTCTTGGACGCGTGTGGAGCCCAACCAAGGCCCAGTGTTGTGTTAGGTTCATTCGAGAAGAACACACAGAGCGCTTCATGCCGTAATTAATCGGCAGAGAATGGCAATGGGGGCATGCTACGTACATAGAATACCCCTGGTCGCTTGGCGCAGCTATCTAATACCAGATATGTGAGGACGAGATTGCAATTGACGTTCGGGGCGACCACGACACGGAGCCATTAAACTAGACCCGGCCGAATCTGGCGGGCGGCGCCTTGGCCACTTCAAGGCCGCTGGACCGCTGGCGGCCTCGTGGAAATGGTCATTGGAACCCCACCTGGACCAGGCGCTGGCCCCCCTGGAACGAGCCCACTAATTAACGTGAGGCCACCTACCGACGCCGCTCGACCCGTCCGCCGCTGATGCCACTGGAAGCCCCCTGGAAGCCCTCTGAGCGATCGGCTCCCCACTGCGTACGTGTGTATCCGCGTGCCGCCAACCGTCGGCCAGAACGGCCGCCCACCAAGCCATGCCATAGCCATGGGCCCACCCCACCTCTAATGTCAAGTCATCTTGTTGGAATCCCGCCTCAATTACTACGTACCATTGCGTATTCCAGGAGGCTTCAAGGACAGGAGGAACCATAAGCCTCGCTCTTCCACCGACGAGCCCTTGACACCGGGCCTCCTCCTCCGCGTTTCTTATACCCGCCTCGGCTCGCCTCTGCCCTTCCACGTCCTCCGAGGATCGCCTCGCATCTCAGGGGCCAGGGTCCATCCACAGCACGCCTGCAGGTCCATCGGTGACAGGCCCCCGGCCCATCTCAACTTTCTCAACATCACATCCCGCCCGCCCCCTGACCTGCGTCGTTGAGAGTCGGGCGTCGCGGAAAGCCGCCAACCTTGTCAATATCCGATACCAGTCGTGACTGCAGCCCGGAGAAGAACAGAACCCGCTACGAGAGGATCCATCATGGCTGCACAACCCGCCGACGTCGACGACTTTGGCCTGCCCATCAGGCGGTTTCCCACCCCCAAAAACGATGCACCCGTCGACAAAGATACCCCGGAGACGAGCGGCTCCAAAGTAGAATCAGATCCCGCGAGCGACAAAGAGCTGGAGAGCACTGGCGAGAAGGCACCGGCCGCTGCCGACGCCCACGCTGCGAAACGAGACGACGATGGCGACGCGTTGAAGGATGCCCGCTCCGAACAAGAATCGACACCCCAGTCTCCCTCGCCTTCGAAGCAATGCGCTGTACAAGAGCCGACCAAGTCAGATGACGTCAAGCTGGAGGACGCCAAACCGAAAGATGTCAAGCTGGAAGGCGTCAAGCTAGAAGACGTCGAACTGGAGGACGTTAAACTGGAGGATGTCAAACTAGAGGACGTCAAACTAGAGAATACCAAGCCAGAAGTCACCGAGCCAGAAGTCATCACGCCAGAAATCACCAAGCCAGAAATCACCAAGCCAGAAGTCACCAAGCCGGAAGCCACCAAGCCAGAACACACCAAGCCCGAGCCCACAGAGCACGAGACCACCGATCCCGGCTCCCCGGCAGCGACAGAGCCTTCAAAGCCACCTCTGGATATACCCTCTTCGAAGCAGAAGACCGATCCCGAAGTCCCCGCCGAATCTCCATTGCCTGTGCAGTCCAGCGATCCCAAACCAGACTCCGACACGCCCGCCAAAGTATCACATAAGCGTGAGATCAGCGATGTGGTTGCCGAACCACGGGCAGGCGTTTCCGAGTTCTCCCATCAACATATTTCAACAGCCCCAGAACCTAAAGATGAGAAGAAGGACGAGGCCTGGCAGGAGATGCCGGCATACGCCAGATTTGATATGTACGATGATGATGACCGGCTAGTTGCCAAAGAGTTCAATCCCGAGGAAGAGGAGACGTATGGGTACGCCGGGTTGGGCGGAGCCGGCAAGGGCTACACTCGTGTGCTTCTGGATGACGACGCCGAATCCGCAACGAGCATGGACGAAAATACAAACTATCTATTCAAGCAGGTTAATGGAACGAGTGCGGTCGAGGATGACGAAGGGAGAGACGCCGTCTCCCAGATGCAGGCCACCAAGGATCTCCTCACCGAAGGTCAGAGAATCGCCTACGTCGGCGTCGTGCGCTTAGAGATTGCGAACATGGTGGAGATCGAGGAAAAGTTGGAAAAGACAAGGAGTACGAAAAAGGTCACCGCCATGGCTGCCGAGGCTATGAAGATGTGGGGACAGAAGATGATGATCCGGTTGTACACGCACATGGATATCAGCGAAGCCGAGCAGATCATGATCGAGCAACTTGCGGAACACGGGGTTATTCCCGCAGATCTCACTCCCACCCTGACCTTGAACTCGCGGGTCCACAACCCCATGGCCGAAGACAAGTCCTCTAACCGGTCGTCTCTGTCAAGCCCCGGACTACAGAGTCCTAGTGAGGAGGAGGCGGCCCAACCACCGCCGCCCTACGAGGCACCTGACGGAGAAGAACTACCCGATGTCAAGACTCCTTCCCAGCTGCCCACAACAGACAAGATCGATATCGACCTTAGATGGACGATTCTCTGTGATCTCTTCCTTGTCTTGATTGCGGATTCCGTGTACGACTCTCGGTCCAGGGTTCTCCTCGAGCGATCGGGCAAGAGCCTGGAAATCTCATGGATCGACATATGCCGGTTCGAGAAGAAGGTTACGGATGCGCTCGAAATGCAGCAAGCTGCCGAGAAGGAGAACTGGAACGAGGATGAACACATGGAAATCCGGAGAAAGGAGGCGCTGAAGAGGCGATATGTCATGATGGGTCTGGCCACTGTAGGTGGTGGCCTTGTCATCGGCCTGTCGGCTGGTCTCCTCGCCCCCGTCATTGGTGCCGGCTTGGTCACTGGATTGACAGCAATCGGCGTGACCGGCACCAGCGGTTTCCTGGGTGGTGTGGGCGGTGCTGCCATCATCACATCCGGCGCGGCAGCGTCTGGAAGTATCATTGGAGGCAAGGCGGCCGCCCGACGAACGGGTGCAGTCAAAACTTTTGAGTACCGACCGCTCCACAACAACAAGCGTGTCAATTTGATTGTCACCATTTCCGGGTGGCTGACGGGCAAGGTCGATGACGTCCGTTTGCCGTTCAGTACGGTAGATCCCATCATGGGAGACATCTACTCGGTGCTTTGGGAACCAGAGATGCTACGAAGCATTGGTGACACTATCAACATCTTGGCCACCGAGGTGAGTGTGCCCGCATAGGGTTTCTAACGTATGTCAAACAAAATGCTAATTCATTCGCAGGCTCTCACCCAGGGACTTCAGCAAGTCCTCGCCTCGACAATTCTAGCTGGTCTCATGTCAGCCATTCAGCTGCCTATTATTCTCACAAAGCTCTCTTACCTCATCGACAATCCGTGGGCTGTCTCCCTAGACCGAGCCTGGGCGGCGGGCAAGATTCTAGCCGACTCGTTGATTGAGCGGAACCTGGGTACCAGGCCGATTACGTTGGTCGGCTACTCTATCGGAGCGAGAGTCATCTTCTCTTGCCTCCTGGAGCTGGCCAAGAAGAGCGCCTACGGAATAGTACAGAACGTCTACATGTTCGGGTGCCCGATTGTGGTGAAAAAGGACGAGTACCTCAAGGCTCGAACAGTGGTATCAGGCCGCTTTCTGAATGCCTACAACCGCAATGACTGGATTCTGGGATACCTTTTCCGCCTGACCAATGGAGGCATCCGCCGAATCGCGGGACTGGCTCCGGTCGACGATTGTCCGTTCGTTGAGAATATGGACGTGACAGACATGGTGGTGGGCCATATGGACTACCGAACTCAGATGCCATCTATGCTTATGAAGTGCGGGTGGTCTGTGGAGAGTGAGGAGTTTGCTGAGATTGAAGACCCGGACCCAGAAAACCATGGTGAGCGACAGCGTGAACTCATCAACGAGATTGAGGAGGCACGCAAGCAGCTCGAGAAGGAGGGCAATGCCAGTACTGCCAAGAGCAGCCGGTTTAGCATATTTGGTCGCCGAAAGAAGTTGGAGAAACAAGACTGGGAGATTTACGAAGACACGCTGGGCAAGTCTGGTAAGACCGACGGCAAGGCGGATGGCAAAGGGGTCGAGAATGAAAAGGGCGAGGGTAACAACCAGGGTGTACTCTTCGATGTCGATGCGATTCGGGCGGAAATTTCGGCGGAAATTTCCAAGGAAGCCAGATACGATACCGACGACAACGCAGAGGAGTTCCAGGTGAGAGAGATCAAGTCAACTCTGCCACCGATGAAGCTGGACATATCATCCCTTCCGACCTCGCCATCGCCATCGGCATTTGCATCTCGGAGCGGAGAGAACTTGGCATCTCGGAGCGGAGAGAACCTGGCCACGCGGGACTCGTACGAAACGAGGATCTCGCGTGAGCCATCGCCGAGTTACGTTGGACACGGCCGCCCACCCGCATACCCCGAAGACA
The DNA here is from genome assembly GCA_014621425.1 of Cylindrodendrum hubeiense. Classification (NCBI taxonomy): domain Eukaryota; kingdom Fungi; phylum Ascomycota; class Sordariomycetes; order Hypocreales; family Nectriaceae; genus Cylindrodendrum; species Cylindrodendrum hubeiense. Next base: position 3,776 of record JAANBB010000705.1, on the reverse strand, counting down.
TGTACGAGGATGATGTCCACATGACGTTTGACACGTCGTTTGAGGACTCGCCGCGAGCGCCTACAGTGCCTCCGAAGGACACGACGGAAATGGCACCGGCGCCGAATCGACCGGAATACAAGACATCGCAGACGATGCCCGCCATGACGCTACATGATCCGTGGGGTGACGAGGACGCCGACTTTGGCAAGGAGAAGGAGATTTCTATGACATTTGCGTGAAACAGCTACAAGATGCGGTGAAACATGGTTAAATAGGGTATCAAGCGAAATGCGGGAGCGGGGGAGAGCCGAGGACCGCTCGGACCCAGATGGGCATCGTTGGCATTGACGGGCGTTTTGATTGAGGAGTGAAACGATGCTTGATTACCTTTTTTGGTGCGAGTGGGACTCGGTGTATTTTTGGATCTTGTTCGCTGCAACAAGAAGCGTCATGGCTCAGGCACATAGGGGGACAGGCCAGCGGAGGAGAGATGAGAGAATGAGAGATGGGACAGAGGATGAGGCTGCCACAATGCACAAGCAATAGGCACGACACTGCAAAGCGCGAGTCCATGCGTAGTTGTACAGTATGCATACAGCAAGGTTACCAAAGATAGAACTATATTAATCTTCAACAAACAAGTGTAAATGCCTCTTTCAGCTCGATCAAGGTACGTTTACACACGTGTCAGGCTGTTGGTTGGGATAGGCCCCGGGATCTGGATGTGGCGATATGATCCATGGAGACGTTAATCTGGTCATGGTGATGTACGGATCCCTGGTCTGGCACATGGCACGGCTTGAACAGACAGATGAGAGCCAAAACTCGCCTCCGGACGGGATAGCGACTGACTGTACCATCATATCATACATAGTATACGAGTCGACAAGGGGGTAGACCGAGACAAAAAAGAGGCGGCTGAGTGAGAGTGGCGAGGTGAAGTGTAGGGTAGGACCTGATGCAAAAGGGGTGCGGCAATAGCCGTTGGACGACGGAGGATGACACAGCCCGGTTCTCTGATTCGAGGGATTGTGCTTACGAGGCAATGGCGGGGAAGGGTGGTGAACGGATGGAAGAAAAGGACGAAACAAAGATAAGACAGAAGCAGAAGCAGAAGCGGCTCTGCTGGGGGGACAGTCAGTTGACAGGTAGTTGATTGATGGGGTTTTTGTTGGTTAACGGCGGGCGGGTAATCATAGCATGGTGGGTATAGATGGGCGATTCGCCGGCCTTAAAGGGCAACCTGGGCGGATAGAACCAACAGGACTGAAACGACGAACCTTGAACCTGGAACATGCAAGCTGCAGCTCGTACATACATACAGTACAGTACATCACAGTACAGCACAGCACAGTAAAGGACTCTTTGCGAAAGGGATTTTCCTGGATGCAGCAAAGGGTCCATCGAAGGGTGGCGAAGCCGATGCTCGAGAGAGTGCCGGATTGATCGACGTCGGCGATTCACAGGGTCAGGCCTGGCGATTTCGGGGGGACGTTTCGGGGGGACGTTTCTGTGGACGTTTTCTTAGACCGTAAAGGGAAGGAGGAGGACTAATATAAGATAAAAATGCAAGCCTCATTGCCGCTTATTTTTTCGCAGATTCCTCACGGTTGTTCGTCTCATGGCCGGTCGTGTGGTAATTAATTATGGATATTCGATCGAGCCTCTGGACAGACAGACAGCTGCAGATTCACCCCGCCACCACCACTATCGCCAACACCAACACCAAGCTCACTCAACAACACCCACCTCACCTGCACGTCGTCAACCCAAAGCCGTCAACACAAAGCCGTCACCCCGCAGACGTCTCTTTAACAGGCCAGACCCTTCGTCTGGAACCACCACCACAGCCCACCTGGAATGATCCTCCATCCCATCCCCCGTCCCATCCCATCAACTCGACAGACCACAGCACAGACGCCATTTGGGGGCCAATCCCATAGCATCCATGTGTGAGCGAGCAGGGCGGCTTTCGACCATTGGCAGCCCACCCTCGCCAAGCCTCAAACCTCCAAGCCTCCGACTCTCCCCTCCTCCCCTGGCCTTCGGTCTTGGGTCTGGCCTCTCTCAAAGGCCGGATGGCTTTTGCAAAGCCTCTCTCTGCCACGGAGGTAGGAGGTAGGAGGCACAGGGCGCAACGCCGCGCAATTCCAGCCTAGACAAGGGCATTCCTTCTTCTCTCTCCCCCCTGGTAACATCTTCAGCGAATATAATAAAATGTACTCAGTCGTCGACGGGTCAGACGAGCCCGGCGCCAATGCGAAACTATGGAAATGGAAGTAAAAAGTGCAGGGGACGGATGGGCAGCCGAACGACGGACCGGCCGTTTGAGGACTAGACGTACGTATGCCCCCGACGTACCTCGTACCTGGATTGCCCGTCAGTCGCCCGCCAGTCGCCCGTTGGTGGTGTAGCATGCCGACCGACTGCCTGTGGGAAATCCATTCATAGTAACAACCGGACCACCGTACGAGGCCGCACTGTAAAGCAACCCTCCCCCCCCGACTTCCCGGCTGCGCGAGTTGAGTTGTCAGCCGCAGTGGATGCCCGCTTTCTGCCCCGGCTCGGAGTTTCATAGGGCCATAGGGCCGTAGGGCAGGAAATTAAAATGGGGACGCCGTCGAGCACCGCCCCCCTTCTAAGTCTCCAGCGAGACTCGCTAGGTGCTGGGCTGGTTGACCTGGACTGAACTGGATTGACGATCCCGAGCCTGCTGTTGGCCCGGACGGCTGGCCTCTGCGCGCCGCCGGGGCTGTGGGTGCGGTCGTTTGGGACTTGACTGATCAGACGAACCAGCCCGAGCACCACCAAGGCCATCGACTAATCTGTACTCTTGCCGCCTTTCCCAGAGCTGGCCAGGCCTGGCCAGACCCGGTGGTTGAAGCAATTAGCATCTCAGCACTAGAGCATCGGAGTCCGGATGGATGTACAGGCGTACCGTCCTAGGGCGCAAGTCGGTGGACCCTCGGCCATGCCCCCTTGTTGCGCTGGGTGCATTGCGGCGCCGCCCCAGGCTTGGTCCAGCCCCATCATCTCCATGGAAGCCCATCATCTCCATCATCTCCCTCGGCCTGGTTGGCCCATTGGCTGCCGAGCGGAACTGCGCTGCGCTGTGCGCACTCCCCTGTCCGTTGGGCTGACGGCTTCTGGCCTGTGCCGTCGCCGTCTGCGCTATAAGCCCACCCCCGGACAGGCCCCCACGCCCCGTCGTTTTGGCTCGACCTCAGCCTGGCTGACGACGAGCTGTGTCGGGGCTGACCTTGGAGACCGGGGGCGCGCTCCTGGACGCTTTGCGGGACTCCGTCTTACATGCAGTGCAGGGCTGGGTCAATGGAACACAGGCTACGACTACTCGCTACTCCGTAACAGCACAGCACAGCGCAGCACAGCACAGCAGCACAACACAGTGCCGTGCCGTCTGCGCGGATTACGCCAGGTCCATGTAAGCCCGATACACGGTCAGGCGGTCGCCGGCGTTGCAGAGAGTGAGCTTATTTCGTGTCGGCCCTGCTGTGTCCAACGCCAGATGGGTAGGCGCAGCACAGTGCGGATGCGGGTGCGGGTGCGCAAACGTCGGCCATGTTTGGCATCCAAGCCACCGTTGTTCTGCCTCTTCTCKCTMCTATAGCAGGAGGAGTTTGCATAGGATTAGCCATTATATAGTTATCACTATCACCTAACATATTAGGGTAAAAGAATACAAATAGAGATAAAACAAATATAAAGATAAATATAGTAATTAAATCTTTAAATAAGAAATATGGAGCCATAGGCAATCTATCATAGTATACTGG
>JAANBB010000704.1:0-14021 GCA_014621425.1 Cylindrodendrum hubeiense | reverse complement strand
GTTGAGTCCCTGGCCTCGATGGCCGGCCGCTGTGGCTTCCGTTGCGGTTGCGGTTGCGTTGCGGTTGCGTTGCAGCGGCGTTGCGTCGCATTCGCCCGCTCTGCGTCCCTCTCCGCCCAGCCAGAACGCTGCAGACCCGGGCTTCCGTTGATAAAACTCGCCTGGCTGCCATCCGCCCCGGCCTGTCGCTGTCCCCTCTCCCGATGCTTCAGATCCCGTCTTTCCGAACGCCCTCGTGTATGATCGCCGCCTCTGCCTGCTTCTTGCGACGACAACAGCTCCACGCCTCGCGCTTGTCTCGCCCTCTACAACACCACCTCGCCCGGCATTGCTCTCTTCCGTGACACACCTCGCCATCTGTCTCACAGCGGAAACATGCCAGTGTTTGCATCCTCGCTGCCCTCATAGCCCAAATCGTCAGAGCCTGGATTCTCGAATCGTCTTCCGCGACACGGCTTCGCCCATCTGATACACCAACTTCCGCCTGCCCTCCGGGGTCCACCATCCCTCCGCTCCGCCCACCCGCTTCTTCATATACATCGGCCCTTTCCGCCCTCAATCTTCACTCTCCATCACATCGTCTGCAGGTCTGACGTTCTCCACTCAACTTCTTCATTGCTTGTCCACTCGGCCTAGCAATCACCTTGTTTAATATTCAACGCCTTTTGCCCTCTACTCCCCGACACTGCCGCAGGTCCGGCTACTTGCGCTCCCCGACGGCATCTTTGACAGAGCCGACGTGTACCATAATTTCGACGAGATTCCGATAGACGGACGACTCCTCAAGAGAAGGACAGGACTGTGCATCCGCAAGGATCATTCAGCAAACCAACACTTAATCGACATCCCCCAACCAAAACACAATGGGAAAGCTCATCAAGAACCACTGGGCTCGCCTCATCATCATGAGCGCTGCAGCTTGTAAGTCAACGTCGATGCCTTACGGCCACCTTCTCGCGAGGGATTCGTTGGCTAACCATCCATAGACCAAGTCATCGCTGCCATCGAGTGCTTCGTGTGGCCCAAGATTTTCTGGGACTTCTTGACCCACTCACTAGACGGAGGCGTGAAGCCCATACCCATATTACAAATAGTAAATCTCATCATGGGCCTCGTTATGATCGGCATCGAGTGGCCCCTTGGCTTCATCGCTGGCTCACCCCTCCATCGATCACTCGAATTCCGCCTCGCCATCCTGCCTCTAACCGCACTGTCTGCGGCTCTCATCTACCAAGGCACCAACGCGGCCATCTACTATCTCATCGGCATGATTGTGTACTTTTGGGGATACAGCGAAGGCGAGGTAAGCTACATTCTATTCTGTCTGTTGAAACGCGACAAGTGATGCTAACATACCCATCAGATCATCTGCGACACACCATGGACTCTACCTAAGCGTGGACGCGCTGGCGGCGCCAGTCGTGCGTAGTCTAGGCTATGCTGGATTTTATCTGCCAGACCTTTTCTCTCCGGCTCATCTCATTACCAAAGGATGAGACAAGCGCAGGAGAGACTGTATTCACACCATCACGAGAAAGAAGAACCCGCCCCATCTAGAGGTACAGACGCACTAGAATTACCTCCACCTACGCCCATCCTCACCCACCACTTCTTCATACCACGACATTAAGCGAGCGTCGGCGTTTTTTTGATTTTATTTTATAAAGATATCCCCTACATGAACACCAGTTGTTTGTTTTGTTTTACTACTCTTTCCATTTGAAAGAATCTCATGCCAGGTTTGCATGATGACGGGCCCCAATGAAGGGAGAGGGGCCCGCTTGGGACGGTGCCGCAGATGGATATGCACCATGGGGCAATGTGAAGCACTTGGAGGTGGCGGAAGACCTTGAGACCTGCCGAGGTACATCGTGGTGGTTGTGTCGAGAGGCGTCTCATGTTCTGACACATCTTGGCGGCGGCGCTCCAGCAACGGGACACAGAACGTCCCAAAGTTCAAATACAAGCGCCGCACCGAGTTACCCCTTAGTTCAAGGCCTCTAGAATTTAGATACCAAACAAGCCAATGGCAATAATTGAAAGAATAATTAAAACTATCCCCGACAGTCTCTTGTCTCCTTCGTGCAACCAGTACGCTGGCCTCCAAACACACCCAAACTCTCTGGAAACAATCCCGCCTAGAAGTGCAGTCTCAAACCGAACCACTAGCGGGATGGCTGGATTTAAAACCCGAGCGTTGTGACCCAAGTTTCTTGGCCTTTTTCGGATATTTCTGTCTGCCGGGTGGTGTCGCCCCCGTCAATCGTCGCCGAAACACTGCACGTCAGATCGGCGGCGTCGGAACCACAACCGAGGTTTCGCCCACTTCGGAGGCAACATATCTGCCTTATCGGCACAAGAGCGCCGGTTTCGTCTTTTTTAACCTTAAACATGCCCATATAAGAGAAGAGGTCATAATGGCGATTTGGATGCATCTCGGTGATGGTGCGTGACCGCTTGTAGTGAATGAGCGGCTGACCTTTGAGTTACACAGCAGCCCCTTCATTTAGCGGATGCACCGGTCAAGCAAGGACGCAGAAATTTCAATAAATGCCTCGCAACGGGGAGTTGATGTGTGACTGCATATTTCTCGGCTTTCTGTCTGGGCTTGGAGCGGTGAGATGAGCCTCTGGTTTCGAAGTCGACGTCACACGACCAGTATTGGGGGTCAGCCTCGTCTCCATGGGCTGGCTGCTACTTTAAGAGAAGATTTGTCATAGATACATGACCCAGGTAAAATTACGGTCAACTACTGTAGCTAATTTCTTGGCTGTGGAAACTCTTCGATCAACACAGGGGAGCCTTTGAGTGTGAAGCTCACTGTAGACTTCGCATCCAAATCAACGAAGAACTCGTAGTATCCAGGGTACAAAACACGGTTCCCATCCTCATCAACCCGAACAAGCCGCTCTAGGGTGATTTCAAACCCAGAGGAAGCCGTATCTCCGGGTTGATATCCCTGATTCTTGTGTAGGCCGACAAAGTTTTGAAGGGTCTCGGGGCCGGCATTGTTCTTCTGGAACAGCAGCGCAACATAATCGGATGCAACCTTGCCAGTGTTTGTGACCTCGACTTGTAAAGTCGTGAAAGACTGCTGGAGCCATCATTCTTGATGATAGCTGAACCGCTAACGGCAGCCTTGTAAGCTAGCTGCTGCGCGGCCTCAGTGTTAACTGCGTCCCAACCAATTTCCCGAAGTTCTTGGCCGCCGTCGGCGGGATCGAACATCCCGACCGTTACTAATGCTGTCATAAGACGGATGAGTGCTTTGTTGACATCCTCCTCTGAGATTAGTCCTTGCTCCCAAGCAGATATTAAAAACTCAGCACCCGGTGTGCTGTTACACTCCAGATTAGTGCTAGCTTTCATTGCCAGAGCGGCTGCTTCGCCATAATTATCTGTGAACTTGTGATGGGTAACCATCAAGGGAACGCAATCACAGTCCGTTGTGATATAATGTTCATCACTCTCCCAGTTCCAATGCTGGCGCAAGATGTCTTCTAGGAGATAGTGGTTGGCGCAAAGAGGCGTGCCGTTGATGCCATTATAGCTGCACATGAACGCACCGACATTCTTTTCCACCGCACAAGTCTTGAAAGGGGGCAGATAGTATTCCGAAAGTTCTTGCGTTGTGATGATAGCGTCGAAGCCGTATCTTTCTGTACCCATACAGTCCTCAAAGTCATTAGCAGCATAGTGCTTGCAGGTTGCGACGACCCTCTAATATCCAGTTGAGTCGTCTTCTAGCCCGCTAAGCATGGCCCGAACATAATTTTCTGCGTGGAAAGGATCCTCTCCAGGACATTCCTGACCACGTCCCCAACGGGGGTCTTTGAAGGTGTTGATAGTTGGAGACTGCTCTGGTTGGCCACGGGTTGTTCCTCTAATGGGCTGGAACGCAGATTAGCTGAAGTGACTCACATAGAGATCAAACCCTACTCGACCGTCGTTATTGTAAGCTCTGGTTTCGATGCTTATGACCTTTCCAATGTCTAGTACCACCTGGTCATCGAATGCGGCGCTCGTGAGAATAGGCATTGGGAATGAGGATGCATGGCTGAAGTTTCCAGAGGATGAAAAACTGGTGCCGGGAGAGTACGCAAGGCCGTGCAGCCCCTCTGCCCACCACTGGTATGGGAATATACCAAGCCTATCAACACCGGGGGCGGTATTGACAAGATCGATAAGTTTCTCCTCATTGGTGTATTCAGCTATTAACGATGTAGCACGGCTCTTGGCTGGCAGCGAGGGATCGCAAATATCGAGGGAGCAAAGAGGATCTCGCGAACAATCCGGGTAGGGTGAAATGCCTCCAGGCACAGAGTTTTTGACGGAATATATGTTAATACTGAGAGGAAAGATTGGTTATTCCTTGTAATTTCAAGAGGGACCATCATCCGTTACTTACAACCATGCCTATCCACAATTTTCAGACGAGTCACCATCACACGCGTGGTTGCAAGAACTTTCGTCGGCCTGGCTAGCATCCGAATTGATGTTGTTACCGCTGTAGCACTGACTGTGAAGTGAAACAAGAAATCAGTTCATAACCCGGAATTCCAAATGGATTGCGTTAAATGTACCTGCCGTACTCTACACCGGCGTACGAGTAACCAGCACGGCTACGCACACTGGCACAATAAGCAGGCGTGTTCAGGCTTGAGCTGACGCTACTTCCTCCCAGAGTCCTCGGATCAGAGGAGTCGGTGAAGCAGCCCACGTATTCATATTCAACAGTGTAATTTAATGCAGGCAAACATGACCGTGGAGAAAGCTTGAAGGAGGGTGAAGGAACACTAAGTGCGTAAGAGCTAACGCTCAACCCGAGAAGGAGCAGTAAAATCATGACCAAAAGATGCAGATGTGTGAACTCCAAGATACGAGAAGGAATAAATTGCTTTGGGTTTATATAATACTCATAATCATCGATGGTAAACGAAGTTGTATAGGTAGGTATTGTCGACATGACCCTTGTCCTGCGAGGCCTCAATGAGGCTACATAGAGGAGCAACTCAATCAATTCAGCCTAACCCTAGATATAATCTATAGGAACGTATCTAGACCCATTTAGCCGAGATGAACTTTTGAACCAAAGGGAGCTTGCTTCTGTAATTAATTCGACCAAAAAGGGACAATATGATGGCCTCCGCTAACAAAGTGGGATCATACAATGAAGTCTTCGAAGACGCCTACCATTCCTGTTGAACAACCCAATGGGTCACCTAAAGAAGAACCAATCTTCGATGGGGAACAAAATAGGCTGCCATCACCCTGTTTCCACAGGCTGAATTGCAAAAGATCCAGATGTGCTGAGGTATTATATTGACGAAGGCTAAACTCTGATTCACAATGTTCGATGCCTGCTACAATTTGTTCGTGATGAGAACCACAGTATGGAGCTTGTGGCCACAATACCATTGTTAGTAATATTTCACTCTCCGTTCAAGTACACACATTTTAAATCAGATGTTAGGTATTGGACATGGTCCTATAGTCAGATGCTTAGTAAATAGTATTCGTGCTTTTGGAAATGGATGGGTTCAATGCTCAGAGACATCCCAAAATATCCATTCAATTGTAACACTACTTATTATAGCCTCAATACCCCTGTGCATAGACGGGCCTATCAGTCCTAGCCGACTCAACCCTGAGGCCCTGATTTCCTATATAACGAATGATCGACTTGATGCGGTCCTGATTGAGATAGCGATATCAGCAAATAGTGCCATTTAATCATAAGGGTAAAGCTCTGGGACGTTGAGATCTCTTCTCCCTACCACGGTATCTTTCGGACAAGCATGATTTCTCTTCGATACCCTCGCGTAGACTAGCCTCAATATCAGAACGAAATATCTACTTGCAGGTATCGCCCATGCCCTCATGGACCAAGCTCTTCGGTTCCGCTCGGATATGGGTAGGCCTGGCTATTTTACGCCACGATGGTTATAGCTGCATAAAAAGATGGAGGAACTGCCGATAGACCTGGCTCGCCTGCTTGAATAACAGCGTGTTTTACACTCCAAGAAAGGACTTGGATATTTTCGAATAGAGATCGATTTTATGTCTAATCGGGATTGTTTTTTTCCTATTCTTTTTGCTTTTTTATTATTAAACAAACCTGGAATACATCATTAAGCCACGCAGAGAGGCCCTATCACGGTGGGATGCAGTTCGGTACAATGTAACTCATGCAGATGAGTTCAATAAAAGCAGCGGCTTTAGCTCATTTTATTCAGTTTTGAGCTTTATGTCTAAGATTGCGTTGGTTAAAATCACATCTCTTTGGTATCATCGACCTCTTCTCCCCGCTCAGCTTTCCCATAGCTGTACCCGAAATCTTTCTCCACGTTGTATTACCACCTGCTTCTCTGAGAAGCTCTTGGTACTAGTACAAGGGCACGAATGTTCCATTCCGGCATGAAATACCCATGTCCGGGTTCAAGTCCGCCTTTGCATTCATGCAGATGACCGAAGGAGCGCTCAGATCTTGAGCGTAAATTTGAATGTCGTTGAACTTGAAGTTCTTGCAAGACTTATCGTTGTAACACTCGAGGATAATGGCCTCATTGTGCTGGAGGTTGGGGAGACCAACGTTATACCAACAGGGCTATTGCTAGTTAGAGGGGCAGCAATCGTCAGGGTCAAGATACACTCACATCAGAAGCGCAAGAACCATCGCCTGGCATGTATGAGTTAATAGAACCGGTCCAGTTCTCCCAAGTGAAGTCTTCCATCATAACGGCGGTGTCTGTGGGTCGGCCACTTGTCGCCTTGTTCTGATCCCAATAGGTTTGCGTGATGAAGACTGGGAAAGTCACATTGAAGAGGCGGATATTGCTCCACTCGACGTTCTTGACAAGACCCTGAATATAGTTAGCATGGAATTACTGTGAGTAGAGAAAGAAAGTGTGGCAATTACCTGTCCACCAGTCCATGACTTGAGTCTAGAGGCATAGAGACCACCAGCAAAAGTAATATCGTTGAACTTGATGTTAGAGACGTTGACAAACTTGGTGTAATCGGAACCAAGAGATCCAATGCTCAGTCCATGAGTTTGGTACCCAACAGTGGTGCGTTCGACCAGAACGTTGTGGGCACCATCCGTGATGGCGACTGCGTCATCGCCGTTGAAGATTACAGAGTCACTCAGAGTGACATCTGTTGCTGCGATTCCGAAGCCATCAGTGTTGAAAGGGAAGGTGCCAGTCTCCGAAACCGAATCCACAATGGCATGTGAGATGGTGATGTTGGACCCCTTGACTGCAACGTTCCAGCCGATGGGTTTCCACGACTTGAAGTACTTGATGACTCCGTTGGTAACCTGGAACCTCATCAAGTGAGGGCGATTTGCAAGACCGGTTGACCCAGCTGGGTTGGCATCCCACCACTTCTGTCCATAGGATCGGATCCATCCAGTTGTAACCTGCAGGGATTAGTATTGGGGAATGATACAAGTGAGCGTAGATCGTACATCTTCAGCACCGATGTACTGGACATTGGTTCCTTTGAAGTCGAACCAGTGAACCGAACCTCCGCCGGCCGCAACAATCTTCTGAACAGTAGGGATGTCCTGGGGCAGGTTCAAGTTGCCCTGCACGGAAATAATGACATTGGACAAATTGGTCGCCGAGATGGGCTCAAAGACATTGTAGTCGACGCCCTTCTGAAACAGGATGGTCGAGTCTTGAGAGCATCGGTCGAAAACTCCCTGAATCAGGGCAGCATCTGACGCTGTACTGTTAGATGCTGGCACGATACACTGTTTGGCGTACACGGCCGAGGAAAAGTAGCCCAACAGGGACAAGGACAACAGCTTTAAGGACGCCATGTTCAAGGAGCTTGAAGGAGAGAAGGAACTGGGCGGGATACTTTTGGAAAATAGTTACGCGCGAGCAATTCCTTATATATTTGGCTTTTGCTCGTAGATTACAAGGGTGCACCTCACTCCGCATTTTGCATCATTTCCCGGGCACTCCAACTCTGTGCTAGGACATGATGTCTGGGGTCGGTGGATTGGCTGTGGCCATGAGTGACCGGGAGTGGGTGGAAAATTATCGTCCGTAATCAAAGTGGAGTTGGAGATCCGGGGAATCACTGAGCGCGGAGATATTGCGGGGACTGGTTCATGGTCCGTTGGGGATTGACGACTTATCGACCAAACTTTCTGAGCAAGTCGCATGTTTAATCCTTGGGCGATCCTCTTCCAATGGCTCGGTTGGGCATCTTTACTCATTGGCACGTTCTCGGCAAATGCGGCACACAGAGGCCGTCGACTTTCTCTTGGCTGTCAAGCCCTGCCGGTGAGGGCATCCGGATTTGGGACGAGGACAGTACGCGAAGCTCTCTGCCTGCTCTCTTATTGTTGGACTAAACATGGCCAGACTGGCTTTTAACCTTTAAGCAGCTAGAGAATTTTTCTTTTTTCCCGTCCACTGCCGTCCCTTGTATCCTTATTTTCGATCTTTTGGAGCTTACTTCACCTTGGCTCATGAGGTTTGGTCGGTAGTGCGGAAGAAGGCCGTGCCTCGCTGGGATACAGGGCTGCGTTTCGACAGGTCCTTCCTTAATAAGGCCCCTGAACTTATCGTATTGGCCCTGTATCTTGACGTGTGACCTCTGTTCCTGCATGATAACCATGTGCAGCAGGGTCAGCCGCACCACCAACGGTTCGTCTTGTCTGACAAGCTCACTGTGCTTAGTAGACAACAAGTGTAACTGCTTCGAGCGTTATTATGTCGGCACTCACCACTTCAGGCTAGGCCACGGATTAATATGGTCCGTGGAAGGTGAGTGTCTGGTACTAACAGGTCGGGCTGGAAGGGATGGTCAACTGGTGGCCCCTATCTTGATAATATACTATGTTGACGAACACCCTCAATTTGAGAAATGTATTAGTAAAAAAATTCCCGGCCGAGAGGGAGGGATACGGCATGGCGTCTTCTGTAGATATCTAGGTCTGTGATACCCCAACAGGTCGACCTCTTTTCGTATGGAGCGGATTGGTGTAGCGCGAAGATGAGAATTTGGTTACGGAGACTCACATGACCCGACAAGTTTAAAGACTGCACACTTGTGTGATCGGAATTCTTGTTTATTTTCATTTTTGCAGTCCACGGCCATATGCCCTGCGGCACATTGGAAAGTGAGTTCTTCGTTCTGGGCATGGTGCTTTGTGGCTGTCGAAGTTGGCTCACTACGTGCCAAGTTCAATTAATGTGCTCCTTGAACTGGCCAGTATAACCCACGTGGACACAGCTTATATTCTATCACCGACATGCACATAATATATTATCCCCGTCACTTGGCCTAAATCTTGTCAAAGATGCACTGCATCTGTCATTACCGTCGTTCGAGGCTCAAATCCTGTCATCCACATGCACTTCATCTGTTATCCCCGCCATCTAGGTCTCGGCTTCTCGGCTTCCGCTGCAGCTTTCTTGCTGCATTTGACGCACTACTACCCCAGCTGGGTTGATGAAGGCAAACCTGTGGCTTGGAGCCGAGTGTAGAGCGTCTGGATGACGCAGCGGCTGACGAGGTTATTCAAGGCTGCAGGCATGGTGATTGAGGCATCTCGGCGACCTTCGCCGACACGAATTGTAAGGTGATTGACGAAGGTTTCGACGCGCGTGCTGACGAGCACGAACATGGATGTTATGGGGGGTGTCATGAAACACCTGTTGCTAGATGTAATTCTCTTTTCAACCGGCATGTGTGGACTGTGGTCGTGCCCCGTGCGCGCGAAGAAGGTGGCTAAAGCGAGAGTAGAGGGGCTTCTCAAAATACGAATATGCTCGGGGGATGGGGTCTTGATGGATATTTCGTAGGCCTGCAAGCCTGTCGGCTAAATTCCTGCCATGTGGTGTCGACATGTGTGATGTGCACTCGGGAATGACGTAGATCGGGAATAGTGGAAAGTGTGGCGTCGTTGACAGGAATCGGGTTTGGGGAGGTGAGAGCCGATTGGAAGCCCGTTTAATAAGTCGGAGAGTCGGAGAGTCGGAGCAACAACGGCCGGCGGTTGTTGTCGATCAGAGTGAGTTCCCCGTTTGAGGGGCGCAGACAGCGTAGAGAACGAGAAGGCAGACACGACAGATTCGAAGACGTCAGTGGGGCGCATCGTTCGTGGTCGTGAATTGATATGATACGGTTGGTTCTTTGCGCTGCAATAAACAGATGACGACTGGACAGTCAGTTCCTCCAGAGCACGGGTGAGCGCCACACCTCGATGCTCCTCTCGCGGCTTTGCTCGCTGCTCGCGGCTCGTGGCGTTGGCTGAGCGCGAAGCCGTCTCCCGAAGGCCCGCGCCCGTGCCGCGGCGTCTCCACACCACCAAGGCCGTGTGGCGGGGCAATCAATGCATGCGCTTCCGCATTCCTTCTGCAACATCATCAAATGTGGTTGTTGCGATTGGCCGGCGTCTCTCAGTGTTGGCCTCGCGTAGGGACAAGAGCTGGTTTCACTTGACCGAGTTACGACAATTCGAGCCAGCTGCACTGCGGACGAAAGAGCCTCCGCCGGCCTTTCTGCTGAGTCCGCCCCCCCGGACTCGTGCCGTGAATGCCGACATGGACCCTGGACGCGCCCGGCGGGTCTGCTCATGATGGGCGATGCGAGATGCGAAAATGCATATACATCAACCCGCTCATATAAGAGAGGCCGGTGGGCAGCCCTCCGAATCGTCATCATTAGCATTGTCTTCCTTAGTTTCGCTCTCCTCATACGCCACAGACCTCCCCTCACCCGTCCCCACTTTCTACATCACCTCCCAACAGGCCTCTGACTGGACTCTGGTATCGGCGACGGGTTACATCACACCGGCATTAAGCAGAAGTGCAGCCTTGAATCACACCAAGCAGTCAGAAAGCAGCGTCCGAACCAATACTGCAAACGAATATTCACGTGTGTCGAGCCATTGGCCGTTCCCATACTCTTTAAGATACACCAACTCCCCGACGACATCCATCTCTTGCTCCTCTCTTCCTTCGTTATTCCTAAGCTATATCGGCTTGACACATATCACAATTGAAATCTCCATTCGCCATGTCTGAGCTCGTCCCTATCCCGCAGCCTCGGGGGCTTCCCCTCATCGGCAACCTTGGCGAGTTCACCACCAGCCCCATGGCTGATCTGGTTCGGCTTGCCGATATCTATGGTCCCATTTATCGAGTGCAATTGGGATCGAAGTCCATAATTCTCGTTGGATCAAACGCTCTTATCAATGAGATTTGCAATGAGAAGCGCTTTCACAAGTCGCTTAAAACAGTTCTTGGGGTAAGTAGATTCGAGACAGTACCTTTCATCAAACACCATGACTAACAGACAATAGATTGTCAGAGAAGGTGTACATGACGGTCTCTTCACTGTAAGCTTCAATCCACCCTGGCCAAGAATACAGTCTCTGACCTTTCATCTAGGCTTACGATGATGAGCCCAACTGGGGCAAGGCTCACCGCATTCTCACCCCGGCCTTTGGCCCTCTATCCATCCGCGGTATGTTTGGCGACATGCACGACATCGCTACTCAGATGTGCATGAAATTTGCCCGCCATGGCCCTCACAACCCCATTCATGTGGCAGAAGACTTCACTCGCCTTGCCCTTGACACTCTCGCACTCTGTGCCATGGACTTCCGCTTCAATTCCTACTACCGTGAAGATATGCACCCTTTCGTCGCAGCCATGGGAGGCTTCCTGACAGAGTGTGGCAACAGGCAAAGGCGCCCTGCCTTTGCCCCAAATTTCCTCTTCCGCGCCGCTAACGACCAATTCGCTGCCGACATTGCAACCATGAAGCAGACGGCAGATGAAGTGGTGGACTCCAGAAAGAAGAACCCGAGTGACAGAAAGGACCTGCTGTCGGCTATGCTCAGCGGCGTCGATCCGCAGACTGGCGAAAAGCTCTCGGACGAGAACATTACAAACCAGCTCATCACCTTTCTAATTGCGGGGCATGAAACCACTTCAGGAATGCTGTCCTTTACCTTCTACCTCTTGTTGAAGCACCCAGCAGAGTATCAGAAGGTCCAAGAAGAAGTGGACCGAGTGTTGGGTCGAGATGCCATCACGGTTGACCATTTGAACAAGTTTCCATATATCGCCGCCGTAAGTGGCCCAATGACTCCCATTTACCATCAACGTATACTAATGTGTAAACTCAAGGTTCTTCGCGAGTCTCTACGACTCCGCTCTACCATTGGAGCTTTCAGTGTGGAGGCCAACGATGATACTGTCCTTGGCGGCAAATATCTCATACGCAAGGGAGATGTCGTCAGCGCTCTCCTCTGTAAGGCCCATCTCGATCCTGTCGTTTATGGCGAGGATGCAAACGAGTTCAAGCCTGAGCGCATGACTGACGACAACTTCGCCCGTCTCAATGAGGAGTTTCCCAACTGCTGGAAGCCATTTGGCAATGGAAAGCGAGGGTGCATCGGACGACCTTTTGCCTGGCAAGAGGCCATCCTCGCAATGGCTATGCTCTTCCAAAACTTCAACTTCACCATGCACGACCCCAACTACCAGCTGCAGATCAAGGAGACCCTAACGCTTAAACCCGACAACTTTGAGATGCGGGCAAGTCTTCGACATGGTATGACGGCGACCGAGTTGGAGCAAACCCTCGCCGGAAAGGCTCCCACCCAAGACCAAACATCAATCAAGAAGCCCAAGGCCGAAGCCAAGGCTCAACTCAATACTGGAAAGCCTTTGTCTGTTTACTATGGATCCAACAGCGGAACCTGCGAGGCGCTGGCGCAGAGACTGGCAACAGATGCTCCTACTCATGGTTTCAACGCCACCACTATCGGACCTCTCGACGAAGCGAAGCAAAACTTGTCGCAGGATCACCCCGTGATCATTGTGACTGCCTCGTATGAAGGCCAGCCACCCTCCAACGCTGCTCACTTTGTAAACTGGATGGAGAGTCTAAAGGGCAACGAGATGGACAAGGTATCCTACGCCGTCTTTGGATGCGGACACCGTGACTGGACCCAGACTTTCCACCGCATCCCCAAGTTGGTGGACTCAACCCTGGAGAAGCTAGGCGGCGACCGCATTGTTCCTATGGGCACCGCCGATGCCGCCAGCAGCGATATGTTTAGCGACTTCGAAACCTGGGAAGACGAGACCTTGTGGCCTGCCCTCAAGGAGAAGTACGGTACGGGCGACACTAGCGACGTCACAGGCGTACAGGCCCTCACCGTCGAAGTGACAACCCCACGAAAGGCAACCCTCCGTCAAGATGTCGAAGAGGCCCTAGTTGTCTCGACCAAGACCCTCACATCGTCTGGGCCTCCGAAGAAACACATCGAGATCCAGCTGCCGACAGGCATGCCATACAAGGCTGGCGATTACCTTGCTATCCTGCCCATGAACCCACAGGCTACTGTAGCACGCGTCTTCCGTCGCTTCCAGTTGACCTGGGATGCTGCACTCAAGATCCATTCCAACCGACCTACCACTCTACCGATAAACACCCCAGTCTCCGCACGGGATGTGCTAGGCGCATATGTAGAGCTGTCACAGCCAGCAACCAAGAGGGTGCGTGATCTGGACTCCAACTCCATCGATAGAGCAGCCATAGCTAATTGAGAACAGAACATTTTGGCACTGGCTGAGGCAACTGATGACAAGTCTATTGTTCAGGAGCTCGAGAAACTTGCCGGAGACGACTATCAGGACAACATTGTCTCTAAGCGGGTTTCTGTCCTGGAGCTGCTTGAGAAATATCCCTCCATTGCGTTCCCCATCAGCTCGTATTTGGCCATGCTGCCCCCGATGAGGGTTCGACAATAGTGAGTTAGACCGATGCCATGATAATGAATGTCCTGCTAACCTCCAAAGCTCCATCTCGTCTTCTCCCCTCGCTGATCCCGCCAAATTGACGCTCACCTACTCCCTCCTCGACGCCCCATCGCTATCCGGCCAGGGTCGCCACGTCGGTGTCGCAACCAGCTTCCTCTCCGAGCTCTCAGCGGGCGAGAAACTCCACGTCTCCGTCCGTCCCTCCACCGCCGCATTCCA
>JAANBB010000703.1:0-14032 GCA_014621425.1 Cylindrodendrum hubeiense | reverse complement strand
CCCCCCCCTGCGAGCCCTGCGCCCCGCTGCGACGATAGCGTCCAGCAGGTTCCCATCGCGCTGTGAGATTGGCCAACGGGCGCACATTGACGAGCTGCCGAGTGCGGTGGGGTTGACCTGCTACGTGGTAGCCCGCCGCCGCCACGCCGCCGGGGTCGCGGCGTTGATGGGCGGGCGACTGTCCCAGGCACTGAGCTGAGGCCGCTGTGCGCGCGTGCTGCAGCCGACCTTTGGGGGGGTGGTGCGAGCGTGGTGACTGGCGGTTCTTTGGTGGCAGCCATGGCCCTGGCGGGTGAACTGGCGCAACAAGGCTTGCTCAGTCTGGTGTGGTCTTGTGCAGTCTTGTGTGGTCTTGTGTGGTTTTGTGTGCTCGCTCCTGTGCAGTCAGTCTTGGCTGCTCTTGGCTGCTCTCGTCAACGCCAAGCGCAAATGTCGACGTTGATGATAAGCCCACCACCATCTTGCCCGCCAGCCCCTGGTTAACCTGTCTTGTCCTACGGCACCCTCTTCTACCCGCGCTTCCCCTCGGCCGCGCTGTATCTCTAGAAACTACATCATCCGTCGCATTTTAATCCACGTCGAGTTGCTCCCCGAGCGCTGGTTCTACCACTCTGCGACTCTGCCGCACACGCGCTCCCACATCAACCACCATCCCGCCCACTGGTGATATGCCGTTAGACTCTCGCATACTCTCGCCTCGCATACTCTCGCCTCGCCTCCCGCTCTTTCGACGACATCGACGACACGATCCGACTCTGTCCCGCGCAACCCATTCGACAACGCCGGCCGGCCACGACCGCCGCGCGACGCTGCGACGCTGCGAATCCGCCCTGATTGAAACCAGCCCTTCCCGTCTACATCGTCTCACCCGCCTCCGCCTCCGAGCTCGTGCACACCTCCCGCCAGCCGTCCTGCGGGACGCAACCGCTGCAGCGCTGGGTGGCAAGCATGTCGCCACATCCCGAGGTTGAGCTCAGCACTCTGAAAATGAAGGAGGAGTCGCTCGCTCAAGGCAGTTCATTCAGCATGCGCGAACCCGACTATGAGCAGGAGGCTCTGCCGCGCTACTGGGACCGCATGGTCGATGGCTTCAAGCGGGAGCACAACTCGACCCTCTTCTCCAACGACCCCCTCGGCCACCTCGAAAACGGCGGCGGTCGCATCCACAACGGCGCCCACTATTATGACTTACACCTCGCCAACCTCGAGACGGCCAACTCGGGCCTGGCCAGGAAGCTCAAGGGAAGGCATCTGCAAATGATTGCCATCGGAGGTTCCATCGGTACGTCCTACCTGCCCCTCGGTAGCAGCGATATACGGCCCCCCTCGCTTGGTGCATGCTTTAAGAATCCTGGGCTGACTTTATTCTCTGGTACGCTGTAGGTACCGGTCTATTTGTGGCATCTGGCAAGTCGCTGGCCACGGGAGGTCCAGCATCATTACTGCTGGCCTTCTCCATTGTCGGCACAATGCTGTTCTGCACATGTCAGGCTCTGGGAGAACTCGCTGTTCTTTTCCCCATTGCCGGATCCTTCTCCTCATGGGCGACCCGATTCCTGGACCCCTCATGGGGTTTTGCTGTCGGCTGGAAGTAAGTCTTGCAGATCCCCTTGATGTCTCGGGAGACTAGTCTGGGTACTAACCGCCACCGCAGCTACGCCATGCAATGGCTAATCATCCTGCCATTGGAGATCATCGCCGCGTCCCTCACACTCTCCTACTGGGACGAGTCGCTTACCCGCGCCATCTTCGTCAGCATATTTCTCTTCACAATCATTTTGATCAACATGTTTGGAGTCAAGGGCTATGGTGAGGCCGAGTTTATCTTCTCCATCATCAAGGTCGTTGCTGTCATCGGCTTCATGTAAGTTCCCTATTTCTTCATTGCCCTGCCGTTGTGTCCCCGCCTAACCCATCTCCAGCCTACTAGGAATAGTCCTCAACTGCGGCGGCACCCCCGAGGGCGGCTACATCGGCGGGAAGTATTGGGAGAACCCGGGCGCCTTCCACAACGGCTTCAAAGGGCTCTGCAGCGTCTTTGTCACTGCCGCGTTTGCGTTCGCCGGCACCGAGCTCGTCGGACTCGCGGCAGCGGAGACGGCCAACCCTAGAAAGTCTCTGCCCACAGCTCTGAAGCAGGTGTTTTGGAGAATCACACTTTTCTACATCGTCGCCTTGACGCTGGTTGGGTTGCTCGTTAGGTACGACGATCCGCAGCTCACCGGCGGCGAAAATGAGGCAGACGCCAAGTCATCGCCCTTCGTCATCGCCATCGAGGAGGCCGGCATCCAGGTCCTACCGTCCGTTATGAACGCGGTCATATTGGTTGCTGTGCTGTCTGTTGGAAACTCGGCGGTCTTTGGTTCTTCGAGAACCCTCGCCGCCCTCGCGAACCTGAACCAGGCGCCCAAGATCCTCGCCTACATCGATCGCAAGGGCCGCCCGCTTGTCGCCATCGGAATCGCTGCATTCGTCGGCCTTCTCGCCTTCCTCGCCGACCTTCCCGCACAAGGTGCCATCTTAGACTGGCTCCTCGCCATCTCGGGTCTCTCCACCGTCATCACCTGGGGCTCTATCTGCGTCTGTCACATCCGGTTCCGCCATGCTTGGGCCGCCCGAGGCCGCACCCCTGAAGAGCTCCCTTTCCAATCCCAAGTCGGCATCTGGGGCTCGTACTTGGGCATCTCCCTCAATGTCATGGTCCTCGTTGCGCACTTCTGGGTCGGCGCCTTTCCTATCGGGTATGAAGACATGACCAGCGCCGAAATCTCCAAGAACTTCTTCCTCAAGTGGGTGGGTGCCCCCTTCGTCTTGTTCTTCTTTGGCACCCACAAGCTCTACTACCGTACGTCATACGTGACCCTCAACGACATGGATATCGACACGGGCCGCCGCGACTTCAACGTCCCCATCCTAGTTGCCCAGGAGCGCGAGGAGCGCGAGACCTGGCCCCTCTGGAAGAGGTTCTACAAGTTCCTGTGCTAAAACCCGGCGCGGAAGCAACTGTATGAGGCGACGTACTTGTATCATTATTTGGGAATTTAGGTATGGAATAGGAATGTGGCTGGATAGCGGGATCATGTGTTTATGCTCTTCATATACCACTAGGCATGTTTGGTTTCGGCGTTTTGGGACGACGTCATGGGCTTGTAACAGGCCCCGGCTCTGCCTCGTTGATTACGCAGTTTTTGTTTTGATATCTCAAAGACCTCGAGGGCTTGGTGAGCGGACGAGGCACTTATTATTATACATAGTCGGTCTCGTCACACTTCATGGACGGGAATGAATCATGAGATCTATGCTTCAACTTTCAATCACGAGTTCCTTATCTCTTCGCATCGAAAATAGTGTCTGTCCACCAGGCAGGGGCAAATTGGAATCTATTTAATGTATTCCACAAATCCCCACTGCCAAAGAGAGCCTGGCTTTAACTTCTAACGCGACAAGAGCATTGATTCACAGACATCAAACGTGTATAAATACACAATCTCCTCTTTTCCAACTATTCGAGAACTACCAACTCCAAGCAGAGCATCTCGCCAAGGAGGATAAGAAGCAAAGCGACAAGAACGATGGCGAATGGCATCTTGTCATGTGAGTAATCACACAATGGCAACTGGCAGAAACACCATGGCACATCCAAGGGTCATGAGCTAGTTGGTGCACATCACAAGCCACATCACCAGTCACATCACAAAACACTTCCGCGAAGGATAGAAGCAATAGTAGAATTTGACTGAGCTTCCGGGCGATATCCATACATGTTGTGTGCTGGACTTAAGATTTTCCTCCAAGCCGTACGCAGTCGCAACAACCAGAAGCCGTAACATTCTAGGAAGCCTCTCTTCCCCGCCACCTCATGTTTTCCCAACACCATACATGAAGAAGGCCGTTTAAAAGGAAATAGCAAAATAAGTACAAAAACAAAGAATCTGGGCTGCCATCTCTCCGTCGGTGCTTTGTTTTCCAAGCGGAAAAGATGATGAGGCTGATTCCCCATGTGTCAATGAGCCGCAGATGAGCATACAATCGTCAAGAGTAAAAGTAAACACAGAAGGGATGAAAGCAGAACCGGCAATCAGACATCTTGGGTATCCTCGCAAGTCCTCCTGCTCAAATGCCCGTCGCTTAGAACTCCCAAAAGTCCTTCTTAGCACCAGCGTTTGTTGTACCCTGCTTTCGAGTGGGAGCGGCTTGTGCAGACTGCGTGTTCTCGTCCAACTCGCCGTACAGCCAGTCTCGGTTGGTACCCTTCTTGCCACCCATGCCATCACCAGCAATGTGAATCCGGGTATTCTGGTTCTCAGTGCCAGCAGCNCTGNNNCCCTGTCGGCGCGAGGGNACGGANTNGNAAGCGTCATCNCCCATNNNGTCNGCCTCCAGNTAATCNCGGTTCACTCCCCTCCTTGCCACCCATGCCATCNCCGGCAATGTGAATTCGGGCGTTGCTAGGTCCATCGGAAGTTGGGCCTGCATTGGGCCTGCGGGAGGGAATGGACTGAGGAGCCTCGACCTCCTCACCGTAGAGCCAGTCTCTGTTCGTCCCCTTTCGGCCTCCCATTCCGTCGCCAGCGATGTGAATGCCATCTTTGGCGGCCTTGGTAGGGTTGTTCTCCTTCTTGGCAGCAGGAGACTGCTCATAGGACGACCAGTTGGCATCCATCATCTGCACAGCTTTCTTGTGAGCTTCGGGAACGTGGTGGGCGGTGTGGGTCTGGGCGGGGGAATCGTCGGTGATGTTGAAATGGTGGTCGAAGGTCTTGCCGCGGTCCTTGAGGTTGGTAATGTTGCCTAGGGCACGGTCCGAAGCTGAATCTGGATCTTCCTTGTCAAACAGCTGGTTTTTGTATAGGCCAAGTCCCTCGTTGTGGGTGAAGCCTGGGGGTTTGGCACCGGGCCTCGGAAGGTGGGGCACTCTCTCACCGTCATCCTGGAGCTCGAAATGGGTATCGGCATCTCGTCGGGGCCTAGCGGCTTGTTGGGCAGGGGTCGCCTCAACAGTGTCCTTGTCGGTGTCCCAGTGGCGGATGTCTTGGGTCCGTAGGGTCTTGGAGGGCTTAACCTTCTGGGGTGTCACAAAGTCTCCAAAGGACCATTGGCTGTCGTGCTTGGACTTGGGTCTGTCGTCGAACGATTGGCCGGGCACGGGCGCGTCCTGGGGGTCACTACCATCGGCGAAATCAAAATGTGAGTACTTCTTGGGGTTCGGGCGGATTGCACGGTTGGGCTTGGTCATGGGCTCCTCGACCTCTTCGATATGCTGCTGGCCGTCGAAGATTCGCGAGGGCTGGAAGTTTTTACCCTGACCGCCCTTGCTGGGGGACATGGACCGGTGGCGGTTTGCGCTTGGGGAACCTTCGACAGGCTCGTCGCCCAGGATCTCAGTAAAGGAGCGCTGCTGAGGTCGGCTGCCGCCATAGGGTGTCATGACGCCACCAGGAGGGGGAGCCTCAATCTCCTCACGAGGCCCGAAGAGCTGTAGAGACGCGTGGGGGTCTCGGAATGCATTGTTGGAGTTGCCTCGTGTTCGATTGAGGGTTTCGTTGTGGCTAGGGGCGACTGGCGCCAGGGTGCCCGAGGACTTGAGACAGGCTTGGATGAAGACAAGCTGCTCTCTGCTGTCGATGATGGGCCAGTTGCGGCCTGACTTTCCGATGACGTCCATCTGCTTGAGGAGCGAACCTTGATCCCACTGGAGGCGGATCTGGACAATCTTGCCGGCTTCATCGAATGACACGAAGTGAGTCTAGGGGGCGGGGAGTCAGCATGCGATCAAGTAGAAGAGTAGGAGCGCCGTGACTTCAGAAGCAACGAACAATTGAGAGGTAAGCAACATGGGTGGTCAGGAAGTTGTCGTCGAGGCCAGGGAGGTAGGGGCCACCACCAGTCAGGAAGCTCAGGCCAGTGTCAGCCTCAAGAACAATGGCGTTCTGGCCGTTGACAATGTTGATGATGTCTTCCTTCTTCTTGGTGATTTGCTTCTGGAGACCATTGATGTGCTTGATGATTTCGGTTGCGCCAGAGAAGGACGTCGTCGTCGTTACATAGTGCAGCGAAGCGGCGTCAGCCAGCAGCGACGAGCTGGGCGCAGTCAGGAACTGCTTGTAAGTGGCCGCCATGGCGATGGGGACGAGATGTGTGCGACTCGTCGCGGGAAGTGGAGAGGGTGTCGGTTTGCGAGCTGGAAGCTGGGAGATGGAGGGGAGACAGCCTCGATGCGGCGCGACGGGAGCGGGAGTTGCGACGGGATCGGGGGGGGAGGAGGCGGAGGAGGAGGAGGAGGAGGAGGAGTAAGGTTTGTGAACGGAGCAAGATGGAGATGTAGAGGGGAGAAGAGAGAGACGGAAAATACGGATTCAAAACAAGCACGTGGAGTCGTGAAGGTGGGAGGACGCTCCGGGCCTGGGGTTCTGGGAGAGTGCGAAGTGGGTTGGCATAGGCGGGCGCAAGCCAGGGGTTTGAGAGACAGGACGGGAGGTACCTTCTGTTTGGTAGGCTGCGCCTGGTACCGACCACGTACCTGTTGGGATCAAGGCTCGGTCTATTTCGAGTGTTCCTGGTGCTGTCGGCCAAAACAGGCGCAAAAGGGGGGTCGCCTGTGCTTCCAGTCCGGAGAAAGAAGCGGGATGCAAATGAAAGGACTGGCTTCCCTGGCTTCCCTGACTTCCCTGGCGGACGAATCTACTGGCCTGGCAGGTATCCCCTTGATCGTCTGTTCTCTGGCGCAGGCTCGGTGTAGAACTTGATGCGCAACTCTGCCTCTTTCAACTCTCTCGGCGACAGCTCTGAATCTCCAAGGCAGGCTCTGCAATACTGCGAACTGGTCAACGGCGCGCCTCCCGGTTCTGCAGCCTTCCGCGCATCAATCGCAAATCTTGGCCAGATTACAACAACCGTGTCCTGTATCCCAGATCCTGCGTCCCCGGCGCATGTGAGCCACGGTGCGCATGAAGCTAGCAATCTCCCTGGGTCGCGTCGGAGGTTAAGGTACATGCGATGCAGGTACCGGCCGTCGCGGTCAACCCTGACGGCGAGTCGGGACAGATCCATCCCTCTGGCGCAAATCAGCTACGTGATTCGGGCGCTGTTTTCAATGAGGGGCAGTGACATCCCGAAGCAAACACCAAGCCCGATGTTTCTGTCTTGTCAACGCGGGATGCGACCTTGTTTGGAACATCAATGGTTTCTTTTGTTCGCATTGTATGCATTGTTTGCATTCTTTGGCCAGGTGATGGAGACCGCGACAGGCAGACACTATTGGCAGGTGGATAGATAGGTATGTAGGTAGGTAGCTTTGGTTCTAGACCAGACGCAGGTACGCAGAGCTCTCGGACTGGACTAGCGGGTTGCCCCCCGAGTTTGCATTTGGGCCTAGGATTGACTAGGACGAAAATTGGACTTTTAGGCGGCCATGATTCTTGATCTCCATGTTTTTCTCACTCCAACTCTCATCTCACGGTAGACGGCTGCAATCGATCCCCCTCATCGACGTCGAAAGCTTCTACCTCATCTTCTTTTCCAGCGTTGCCTGTCATATCAGTGATGCTATACCCCAAAAGGGGTAAGCCTTGGACGCCGTCTCTCCTCCACGCGTCCGGCTTGACGGGACTCCAGTGTACTTCCGCAGTACAATGCCAGCAATGGGGCTGACTGAACCGGGGGAAGAAGCTCCCAGGCTCCACCGTGTTTCATCCCCTTATGCGCCATTCCCTCTTGAGCCTGATGGCGCTCCTCACCCGCTTCCAAATCTGTTCGACCAAGTCGTCTCAATTGGGCCTGGGAAGCCAACCGATGTCGCCGTTGGAGGCCACCATCAGAAGAGCAGGCAAACACCTTGGAACATGTCGGCACCATCCGTGCCAGCACGAGCCAGCACAGCCAGTATAGTCAGCACGAGCCACCTTCATCATGGACAAGCGAAGGAGCCTATAGGAAGTGAGATCGCTTTTAGGAGCCTCCCTGAGCGGGCCGCATCCTACTCGGCATCTGCCTAGCTGGACCACCTCCAGTTACTGTCCGTGGCTTTTGCTTGGATCGTCTTAAGCCACGCCGTCAAGATAAGGGAAATGCCGTCATACACTACACATCGTACACCGGTTCCGTTGGAAGAGCATGGCCTTGACATGAAACGATCAGTACAGACAAGCTAACACTCTACCGGGTTCGATACCCAAGCATACTTCGTGCATGTGACTACTTCATACGTTTCCCCTCGATGGTGAATCGCAAGGCCGGCTTCATACTTGGTTGACTGTTGGAGGATTCCAGCGTACTACCCAGTTACTATACCAGCCTCCGTGATCCACGAACCTTGCCGGTGCATTCTGTAGTTATTAAGTCAGGCTCTCGAGACAGTATAACTTTGGCCTTTTTATTCACTGCAGTGTTCTTATCTTGGCAATGTGTATTATTCACGGTGTCTACCACCAACTTCCCTACTCGTCAAGACGATCGGCACAAAGCAGTAGTTCCAAATTCAAAATACTGAGATATCATTGAGGTAGTCGTACATCTTTTGTTGCATATTTTGATCCTCGCAGGATGTACTGTGGTAGAATCGGGCTCCAGCTGATACTCGGGAGCCACACGTATGCCTAGCACGACGTGACGTGGCACGGGGAGCTGTGGCGGGGGCCTTGAGCTCTGCGCCACACTGGGCGAAACAGTTAACAGCTGCCTCCAGGCACTGACGTGCCTCCGCGCGAATGCAAACTGTCCCAGAACAATCCATCTCCATCATCGGCCAGCGCAACACGAGTTCGCGAACGGCATTGCACATTCCTCCAGACCACGCGCTCCACGACCGCACGACGAATAGCCGACTTTCGCTCTATCCATCAGCTCCTTCATGATCCTCGCAAACCACGCTCCGCCGCAACGATGAGGTTCGCAGGCAGGGCCGCTGCAGCCTCATGGCGCATCCTCTTGCTCTCCCTGTTCTCAACAGCAGTCCTCGCGAAACAAGACACGCCTGGGCTCTCTGTCACCCCGCTTGAACACCCCCCAGTCAACATCAACTACTTCGAGGACAGCGATGTCATCATCTTCCACAATGTGGAGGAGAGATCCATCTACAGATCCGATAATGCCGGTGCTGGTTGGGGCCCTGTGGGAGGTATTCCCGAAGGCGTCGCTGCATTGCTGGTCATGCATCCCTTTGAATCGAAGACGGCTTTCGTCCTGACTACAGACTCAAAACATTACAAGACTACCGATCAAGGCAAGAGTTGGACCGAGTTCAAAAGTGGCAGCCTCCCCAGCGCCTTCCAACCCGAAATCCTCGTATTCCACGCCGGCGATCCGAATCGCATCATCTTCAATGGCATGAACTGCGACGGAATATTCTGCGATGAGGAAGCGACATATACACTCGACGGCTTTAAATCAGTCAAGCAACTCCGACCCTCGACCGCTGGATGCTGGTGGGCCAAGTCTACCGAGGGATTCACTACTGGTCAAAAGGACTTGGACGAATCGAGAACCATGTGCATCATCGCTGATCAGCTATCCTTCTTCAAGGAGGATCAGCGACTCTACATCTCCGACTCCTTCTTTTCTCTCAAAGACGGCACATACCAGCAGTTTGAGCCTAACATGAATACCAACAAGGGTGTGTCCGGCGTTGTCAATCTTGCAACCGTCAAAAAGTTCATCCTTGTTGCTACCACATCCCCCAACAGCGACGAGATGGCTCTCTACGTTACTGACGACACTCTTCGTTGGCACCGAGCCATGTTCCCTACCGACGACAGTCACGACCATTCCCACCAGATCAACCAGGAGGCGTATACTGTGCTGGAGAGCACTGATTATAGCCTCCAGGTCGACGTAATGACATCTCATCCGTCGAACCCGATGGGAGTCATCTTTACCAGCAACTCCAACGGCACCTTTTTCACCGAGAATGTCCCTTATACCAACCGAAATACTAGGGGTCACGTTGACTTCGAGAAGATCAGTGGCATTCAAGGAATCTTCCTGGTTAATGTTGTTGAAAATGGAAAAGAAGTTGACGAAAAGGGCGCAGAGAAGATCGTTGTCACCAAAATGACTTTCGATGACGGCAGAACCTTCGAAGCAATCAAGTCTGGGAAAGATACGATCCATCTGCACTCGGTTACCCAGCTCGACAATGTAGGCAGAATATATTCGAGTCCTGCCCCAGGACTTATCATGGGCAACGGAAATACCGGAAAGTCCCTGAGCAGTTTCGAAGACTCGAACCTCTTCGTGTCTGATGACGCCGGAGTGACTTGGACAAAAGCGTTAGACGGACCACACAAGTATGAATTTGGCGATTCCGGCTCAATCCTCATTGCCATCAAAGACACTACCAAAGAAGATGTCAAGGAGTTCTCCTATTCTCTAAACCATGGCGAAAAATGGGAACCCGTTCCTCTCCCAGACGGCCTTGCCATCAAGCCAGACCTCCTGACAACAACCCAAGACTCGACAAGCCCAAAGTTTCTACTCCTGGGTGAAAAGGACAGGACTTACTACCTGATTTCCATTGACTTCAGCACCCTCGGAAAATCAAAATGTGGAAAGAAGGATATGGAAGATTGGTTTGCTCGGGTGGACGATGATGGCAAGCCAACCTGCGTCATGGGCCACAAGCAGACATACGATCGACGCAAGAAGGCTGCCGACTGTTTTGTCAACAGCGACTTCAAGGACCCTGTGTCCAAGACCGAGGATTGCGAATGCACAGACGCCGATTTCGAATGCGACTACAACTTTCAGCGAGACCCCGAGGACCAAGGCGTTTGCAAGCAAGCTGGCCCAATCCCAATTCCAGAGGGCTCCTGTGAAAAGGGAGCAGAAGGAAAATTCATGGGCTCCTCCGGTTGGAGACTTATTCCGGGAAATACTTGCAAGCGAAAGAAGGGCTCTCAGAAAGATGATGAAACTGAGAGGAGTTGCTCTGATGGAGGTGGCTCCGGCGGGTCTGGCGGTGACGATGACAAGACTCCAGGTGCTCCCGCTAGCGGAGAAGTCGGTCACAAGAAAGTTGAGTTCGGCTCCGAATTCAACGACTTCCAGAAATTCTACCTGGACCGCGGCGATTCCAGCGCTGGAACGGACGAGACGGTTATTGTCAGACCCATAAACACGGGGGACATGAAGGTAGACCACTTGTGGCGTACAACTGACCATGGAAAGACATGGAAGCCCATCCTAGAGAAGGAGAAGATCATGGGCATCTACCCACACGATTACTACAAGGATGTCATCTTCTTCACCACGTCTGACGAAACGGTCATCTACACCATCGACCGAGGCCAGAGCTTCCACAATTTCAAGGCACCGTCAAAAGTCTCAAGCAAGCACCACCCCCTGAACTTCCATCCGGACAAAAAGGACTGGATAGTTTGGGTGGGTGAGACGTGCGACAATGTTTCGGGGAACAAGGAATGCTTCATTGAGGCTTCAATCTCGACGGATCGTGGCGACAACTGGAGAACGATGCTGCGTTACGTGGAAAGGTGCGAATTCACCGGACACTCGGCCTACAAATTCCGCCCCCTCAAACAGATTGTCTGCCTTGCCAAGCAGAAGGAGAACAACGATGCTCCCAACACCATCGCGTCGAGCGACGACTTCTTTGACGAGGACAAGACATTCTTCAACGGATCGATCATAAACTTTGCGACCATGAGTGAGTTCATTCTGATTGCCGAAGATACCGGCAATGGTGAGCTGCAGGCCCTTGCCAGTCTGGATGGAAAGCATTTCGAGGCTGCCCGCTACCCCTTCAACTTCCACGACACCCACGAGACTTCATACACTGTCCTAGATAGCTCGTATCATGCCGTCAACCTGTTTATCGCGACCAAAACTACCAAAGATCGGGAGCTCGGCTCGATCATCAAGAGCAACTCCAACGGCACCTCTTATGTCCTCAGCGCCTCCAACATCAACTCTAACAGTGAGGGATACGTGGATTTCGAAAAAGTGGCTGGGCTAGAGGGCGTTAGCCTGATCAATGTCGTCAGCAACCCGGACAAGAAGGACGCCAAAGAGCTTCAGACGCTGATCTCGCACAATGATGGTGGTGAATGGGGCTTCCTAGCACCACCTCAGAAAGATGCCGACGGCAAGTCGTACAAGTGTAGCAGTTCCAATGGCGACAAGAAGTGTGCCTTGCATCTCCACAACTACTCGGAGCGAGACGACAAGCGGAAGACGTTTGCGGCTAGCACTGCGGTTGGCCTCATCTTTGGTGTCGGCAATGTCGGATCGAAGCTAGCTGAAATTAAGGATTCAGATACCTTCATGACGACTGACGGCGGAATCACCTGGAAGAACGTCAAGAAGGGGCACTGGACATGGCAATACGGCGACCAAGGCGGCGTTATTGTGTTGGTGCAGCGGGCGACTCACGGAAATGGAGCCAAGACCAAAATCGTGTCGTACTCTACCGACGAGGGCAAGACGTGGACGGATTACAAGTTCTCCGACGATGAGGTGACGGTGTTGGACATCACGACGGTGCAGACCGGAGCGTCACGCAACTTTATTCTCTGGTGCAAACCCGACAAGGGCAAATTGTTCTCGGTCAACCTTGACTTCACGGGACTGGCCGACAAGGCATGTGAGTACGACGAGGAGAGTGAGTCGGACTACTACCTGTGGTCCCCGAAGCATCCCTTCCAGGACAATGATTGCGTGTTTGGGCATGTGGCGACGTACCTACGAAAAAGGACAGACCGCAAGTGTTACAACAAGCAGAACCTCCAACGGCTTCATGATTATTCCAATTGCAAGTGTGCACGCACCGACTACGAATGGTAAGTACAGATGACATGGTCAAATTGGAGAAGCAGAAATGGCAGAATACTAACTTGAACAAGCGCGTACAACTATGAGCTCGACAACCATGGACAATGCGGCCTGGTGGCTGGCTTCGAGCCTCTCTCTGGCCAAGAGTGGTGCAAGCAAAACTCGAACGAGACGACTTGGTTTGAGCCGACGGGCTACCGCAGACTTCCCATGACGACGTGCGATGGAGGCAAAGAGTGGGACAAGACGTCGACAGAGCACCCGTGCGACGGTTACGAGGATGAGTTCGAGAAGAAGCACCGGACGTCTGGGTGGGTCATCTTCTTCTCCATTGTGGTTCCGTTTTGCTTGGCCGGTGCCGTCGGTTGGTACGTGTATAGCAACTGGAACACGTCGTTTGGGCAGATCCGGCTGGGAGACAGCTCGTCGACGTTCGACAGCGACCAGCCGTGGATCAAGTACCCCGTCATCGCCATCTCAGCTATGGCTGCGGTGGTGGTTGCGCTGCCGCTGGTTGCGACGAGTCTGTGGCGAACAGCCTCGGGGGCGTACGAGCGAGTCAGCGGCGGACGCAGCGAAGGCTGGTTCTCTAGTACGGGCACGAGGCGATTCACGACGCGGGACAGCTTTGCTCGTGGACGGGGCGACTATGCCGAGGTGGATGATGACGAGGGTGAGCTACTAGGAGAGGAGAGCGACGAGGAGGTCTGATTATGGAATGTACGAGCTACGGGTGGGCGGGAGGGTTTAAGGGCGTGAAGGGCACGGAAACATGTTTGTTGGTGTGTCTTTGGGGCCGTGAGGCAAGGAAACGGAAACAGAAACGGAAGCATGGTGTGAGTATACACCAGACGGCCGTCGAGTTGGGTAGCAATATAGAAGGAACGGTCTAGGTAATTAGCAGCTTTACTTGACGCAAGGTTTTGAATACAACCACTTTGGTCTGATTACTTACTTGCCACTGATGGACACTGGCCTTGACAAGACGAGCATGCGAGCACGCGAGTTGCAGACGAGACAAGACAAGACCAGACAAGACCAGACAAGACGTCTTTGAACACACAGACCAAGTCGCCGATGAGCGGAGGCTTTACACCGCATCGCAGAATTGCCCGTCTCAGGCACTGGCCATTGCCCAACCTGAGGAGCGCATGCAGGTAAGCGCGCGCCCCCTGGCATCACACCTGCGTGGTGCAGATGCGACCTGGGGGGGAGAGGGGGGGGGGGGGAGTTGATGGTGGTGGCGAGG
>JAANBB010000702.1:0-14153 GCA_014621425.1 Cylindrodendrum hubeiense | reverse complement strand
CGGGGGGGAGGAGAGGGGCATTTCTCGTCACAAGTACCCGGGACCTCGCCCGCCACCATGGACACGCGCCCGCGAGCGAAGCGGCGACTTTTAGCCCGGCAACCGACACCGCTAATTGCACCGCGCCCAGGTAGCCAGAGGCACGGCCAAGGTAGCCAGAGGCACGGCCCAGTAACCATGACGCTGTCGCCCAGGTACCGGGTACATGTGATGAGACGTCGCACCTCTCTCCCAGCCTTCTATCTTGTCTGCTGCGTTGTCCATGAAGCAACCGGTTCCCACCCCGCCTCGATCGATCGCAGAACTCATCTTTAAGTCCGTCTTTGCTTTTGCACGGCTGTCGGGGCCTCAGCATCTCCGTGGTCCTCGCGTCGCGGCCATCATCCTAGCCTTCAAATTGCGCATGGCCTCGTTTCGTCCCCGACGCCAGCAAGCAGATTCTCGAATCTTCATGTAGCTTCTGTGAATGTTTTGATGTTGGTTCACATGGCTATCCACCAACTCCAGCCACCCGAAAGTCCGTCCCATAACTCTGCAGCAACTCGGCTATCGTCAATCATGAGACATGCACACCAACACATAGATCCACACACTCTTTGAATCAGTTAGACCAAATCTATCCAATTTTTTTGTATTGTATTCCCCGTGCCGGGCGCCGTTTCTATTCGACAAATTACACGATGACTCCTGAACTCTTCTATTCCAAGCACCCGTTGTCTATGCCTTGTAGCCAGTCTCGGCAAGCGAATCCCGCAGAGCATCCAGAGCCTTGTCAATGTCCTTTCGGTTAGGGTCCAGCTATTCACCTCACACATTAGCAACTTGGTCACTCCAGAGAACGGAATCCAACATACCGCGCTGACACCCATGTGTCCGAATCGAATGTATCGCGTCGCAATCGCCTTGTGGATGCCACCGGCGAACACCACGCCCTTGGCGGCCAGCTTAGGCAGGACGTCGGCGATCTGAACAGTCTCGGGCAGGTAAATGGCTGTCATGGCGTGCGCCTGGTCCTCCTTCTTGGTGGCCACAATCTTGAGGCCGAGGTCGGTCACGGCCTTCTTGACCCGATCAGACACCTCGATGTGCTTCTGGAACTGCTCGGCCAGGGGCTTCGACAGGATCTGGGTAAGGGCCGTGTGCAGGGCGTGGATGAGCTGGGGCGAGGGAGTAGCAAAGTATGAGGGCTTCTTAGCCTCGTAGTTTTGCATAACTAAACTGTGTTAGTGACTGTGGCAAGCTCCAATAGGTCTCTTTTCAAGGGGCGAAACTCACTAGGGGTCCAGTTCTTCATGGAGACGTAGTACGAAGCCGGGGGGGTCTTGCGGTTCTTAAAGGCGTCGATCGCTCGGCTGCTGAAGAAGGAGATGGATAGACCGGCCGGGCAGCCGATGGCCTTCTGACTGGCAGTCACGACACCATCCAGACCCCACGCGTCAAAGGCAATCTCCTCGCAAGCGACACTGCAGACACCATCGACAACGACGAGAGTCTCGGGTGACACACGGCGAACGGCCGCAGTCAGGTCCTTGAGCTCGCTAAGGACACCGGTGGAGGTATCGACGTGGGTAACGGTGAGAACCTTGTACTTCTTCTCGGAGAGAGCCTTCTCGATGGCGGGGATCTGGGGGCGACCACCGACCTCACCGTCGATCTTGTCGACGTTCGCGCCGTAGGTTCGGAGGCAGTCGGCGAGGCCGTCGCCGAAGTAGCCGGTGCTGAGGACAAGGGCGTTCTCGCCGGCCTCGAGGAGGTTGGCAGCTACCAAGTCCCAGCCCAGGGTGCCGGAGCCGGAGATGACGAAGGGCTGGGCAGCGGGATCGGTCGATTGGAACAGCTGGCGGACCATGGTGAGGGTCTCACCAAAGGTGTTAACGAAGGCAGGGCCGACATGGCTCTCACTGCAAAGCAGGGACAATGGTCAGCACAAGTTGCCAATGCTGCGACAATCGTAGTGTAAAGATGATTGTTACCTGTAGTGGCTCATAGACTGGAGGACGGCATCATCGAACTCGATGGGCCCAGGGATGAGCAGAGTGGCGTGGGGTGGTTGAGACGACATGGTGGATGATGAAGAGTATCGGCGCTGTTGCGGAGGAGAGGACGAGGTTTGGGTGGAAGAGGAGGAGGATAAAGATAAAGAAGAAGTAGCCTGCAACAAGTGTCGAGAAACAAGGGATATCCTCCCGGCCGAAGCTGCGGCCGAAGCTGATGAGGAGGCGGAGGAGGGGCTGTCGGCGGAGAGGTCCGGCCTGCGGGGCTCCATGGCCGATCTACGTAGGAGGGTGCTAAGGTGCACCCGTCTGCCGCTGCTGGGAACTCTGCTGCGTGCTGCGCTGACCACACCACTTGCTGCTGCTGCACGCGTGGCACTTGGTGCGACACCTCCTGTTCGTGCTGCCGCTGATCCCACTCCTACCCCCGCAAAGGCCAACCGCTGCGCAAACGCCAGCTTGAACGACCACCCTGTGCAGAAGGGGGGGGAGGTACGGACGGGCAGTGATGCCGAGTGGCGGGAGCTCCGAAGATGGTGCTGCGGATGTCTTCCGATCCGGGGCGTCGGCGTCGGTGCACGATTAACGGGGACTCGGAAAGAGGCCGAGGGGCGTGATGTGGTAGTGGCAAGTGGAAAGCGAGAATGTACCGCACACTCTCTGTTGGGAGAAGGAGAGGAGGAGAGACGAGCAGAAATAGGTGGATTCGTAATGAACAGCTCCGGAATTCCTGGGGCGAGCCGAGTCACGCTGGGACGTTTTGCTGTGATCCTAGTCTCAATCTCCACCGCTGTTAAGCTCCCCTCTCCCCCTCTCTTATGGGCAAGCAACTCCGGGGTTCTCTGTTGCTACAGCGTCCGCCAGGGGCCGGTTCCGGCGGGGAAACTGTGTGCGAGGGAACCCCACTACGGGAGAGAAGCCTTTCGGAGCTTCGTCGGCATCTTGACCCGAAGCCCAGTTAACCTCCGCACAATGGTATTTAGCCCGAAGCTTCTGGGGTGAGATCCGGGGATCCATTATTGCCGTTGCATTTCTGGGGAACTCTTGAGCGGTATCATGAGAAGGGATATCATTTAAAGCAGTTATCTAAGTACATGGTAGGTTACAATCGCACGTCATCGCTTACCCTAAACACCAAAATCCAGCCTGAGGAGCTCCTCTCGGAGGAAACACAATTCATCCCGAGGCCGAATCCTTTCAAGCGTGTTCAACCCAGCTTATTCCCCCTGCATTAAGCAATCCCCTTGTAGAAATCAAGCAGCTTCCCCGCGCCGTCTTCCCACTGCACATCATTCTGTAAGTGGTGCCCCGCGCCCTCCACAAGCTCCATCCGCACTCCCTCGCCCTCCGGGTCCGCTGCCGCCCGATAAAACGCCGCCGTCTCCTGCGTCACTTGCGCATTCATCAGCTTGTCCTGCGAGCCCGCCATCACAAGCACCTTGGTCCCGCTAGTGCCGGCGTTGTGGACATGTCGCAGGATCGAGCCTGCCGACGCAAACGGCCGAATCATGCTAAACGGCCAGCCGTAGCTTTCATATCGGTTCAGGCGGCGCTGGAACGGGATCACGGCAGAGAGCGGGAAGCTGTCGCCGAAGAAGGCTCGGTGGGTGAGGATCGGGTGCGAGAGGGGCGAGTTGGAGTGCCAGCCGTGGAAGATGAGGCGGATGGTGAACCAAGGGTCGAGCTTCGCCCAGTTCATGTAGACGCCCAACCTGTGACGAACCTGTTAGCATGCGAACTCGGTGGCATCTATCATGTATTGGACTCGGTGCTTACGATCCATAGGCCGGCACTGCACCTAGCAAGGCCAGTCCCTTGACATTGACCCTTCCCTCAGACAAGATGCCCTGGCTGAGCCCGCCGCCGCTTGAATGCCCGACCAGCACGACCTCACTGTTCTCCCGCACCTGAACCCATTCAATAGCGGCGACAAGGTCGTCGCTCAGTACGCGGCGCGACGTCGCAAACAACATGCGCAGGTACGACGGGTACCACGAGTCGCCGTGGCCGCGTAGGGAGACGGCATAGCAGGGGACCCCACGGGCGGCGAGATACTGCATGTACTCGGTCCAGACCCAGGCGCCGCCCATGCCGCCATGGCAGAAGAAGATGGGCGGGCCAGTTGCGGGCGTCGAAGGCTTTGCAGAGAGGATCTCAAGCGTGCCCTGGGCGGTGTCGAGCCAGTGACGCTCGAGGCCGTCGGGGATGGGCGAGGGAGGGCCCGACGGCCGGCTGTAGTTGAGCCACTGATAACTAAGGTGAAAGTTACTGAACATTGATGAGTGTGATGATGGTGAGGATCGGGTGGGAGGTAGGTGTCTGATTGATAAACCGATGTGTGATAAAAAGTGGCTTGAATTGGTTTGCAGTTTTTGGATGAATGGTATCAAATGCACAGGCGAACACCTCCGCACCTTATATATGAGATCGATCAGAGGTACCGTCCATCAGACACGCCCTAACACAAGCCATGAGTGCTACCCAAGACAGAAAACACCTCGCTGCAAATCTGAGTGGTTGCACAAGACAACGAACCCTCCGCCATCAGCCATCCGTCTTCAGCCCAATGCCACCAGCCTCCATGGCGTTCCGAGAAATTTCCTTCAACGAGGCGCCTTTTGCGGGAGAAGCAGGGACGCCTTGGCAGCACTCGGGGACTAACAGCGGTCACGAGGCCATCAAATCGCGATTTTCATAAGGGCGGGGATGCCGGCTACAAAGCCGCCTTGCTAAGGACTAATCAATTAGTGGTTATTTGTGGTTATGCATAGTTCGTGTGCGACAGAGATGGCGGTGCCTGATCGAAAAAGGAAACCCTGGTCCCGGCATCGTGGGTCGCGGGATCCAGCTGAGATGCGGGATTCCGTCACTTTCTCGGCAGTGAGTCACGAGTCACGATTCCTACTTTATTTCTCTTTCTACGTCACCGAGCTTTGCATGTAAGTGGTAGTATCAATGTATCAATACAGACCATATCTTGTCTATTCTTTTGTATCCCAGAGCACCACGGTCACAATTGACTCACTGTATCAAAAAGCATCCCGATGGCAAATTTGGATGCATTAATGCCTTTGACACCCATATCTACAGCGGTCCGTAATAATCCTGGGACCCCTGTGATAAGCCCCCCTTGCCTGCCACGCCTACAAAGTCGTTATAAGACCAGCATCACTCTTTGCTGTTATCATCGACTAGGGGATTATCCCATGCTGCTAGTGGGCATCTAATGAGCGACATTGCATTGGCACCTACCCTGTCATGGAACTATTCTGCGCAGTAAACCATCCCATGTCAATGCGGCCCATACAGATTTAGCCGTGGATAAATACTGTGCCCGATATGAAGTAGTACATATACTGCGTTGCATAGGC
This sequence comes from Cylindrodendrum hubeiense, assembly GCA_014621425.1. Lineage (NCBI taxonomy): Eukaryota > Fungi > Ascomycota > Sordariomycetes > Hypocreales > Nectriaceae > Cylindrodendrum > Cylindrodendrum hubeiense. The sequence continues at coordinate 8,788 of JAANBB010000702.1, read as the reverse complement.
AACTTTGTGAATGTGAAGAGGCTCGGTTTGAGGTCTACAATCAACAGCTGAGCCAGCCATGATATACCGTCGCTGCTATTGAACAACAGAAGTATATCAAATGAGTAACACAAAGTTGACCGTCTGATCCTTTTTTTGGGGCATCTCTGACAGGCCACTGTATTACCATCGCAACCCAACAACGCACTCTATTTACCTACCCTTCACCCTGACACCCAAGGAAGACTTTGTACCATGACTTGAGGGGTTTCTTCCTCTCCCTAGAAGCAACATGTTTTCAGCTCAGACCGGTGTAGTCAAATCTCTTGATGAATTTGTTTCTCGTGTTAAAATCCCCGCTGTATGGACATATTGTTATGTGATTTACACTCACGATTGCATTAGGTCCACCTGCAGCTTACCTTACAGGGCTGAGTGAGATCTGCCCCATCTGAAGCATTTTCGTATTGGAGGGGCACTGAGAGTACCAAGCTCCCAATCCCGAAAGGTTTTTCCGATCCCGACCTCCGACGCCAAAAATTCACACCACCACTACCAAGCTGCCAGCCTCGCCTCGTCGCGCTCCTCCACTACAAGGCTCCTAATCTCAGCCTGACAAGCCCACCAACGCCCCGCCTCAAGATGAGTGTATGTTTTACTCCCCTCGCTCTATTGGAAGCAACGAGACTGACATGAACCCAACAGTTCGTTCCCGTAAACCCCCGTCCTATGCTTCAGGACCTGTACGTCCCACCGCCCTCCCCGCGAATGACCACGACTTCGGCGCCGCTTTTTGAGAGAGACCAATGCTAATGCTGACCTGTGGCGCAGTGTCGACAAGGACATCGTCGTTCGTCTGAAGTGGGGACAGACCGAGTACAAGGGCAGACTGGTCAGCATCGATAGCTACATGAACATCCAGCTGCGAGACACCGAGGAGTACATCGACGAGAAGATGACCGGTACCCTTGGCCAGGTCCTCATCCGGTAAATACCACCCGAGAAATATTCTCTCACTCCAAAATGCTGCTGCACCTGCCGGCCCTCTCTGCCTTGGAGTGATGGGAGAAGACTATGAGCTTTAAACTGACGTATCGTGATGCAGGTGTAACAACGTTCTCTGGATCCGAGGCGCGAACCAGGGCGAGAGCGGCGACGTCAGGATGGAGGGTTGAAAACAAAAGACTCACGTGCGAACGACGAACTAGACCATCTGAGCGAAGGGGCTACATTTACGAAAGGAGGAGGCGGATGACCAGCATGGCAGTTGGTTCCGGGAGGTCTTTGGAGTCATTGGTCTAGGAAGACTGAGATTGGTTTCGGAACCGGCGTTTTTGGCTGCTGGTAGGGGTGCATCAACCGAGCAAAGAGACCCCATGTCGTGCGCTGGTCTGTCGCGATATCGAACATCACAAGGGAGGGAGAAAGACAGTCACAGGCACACACACGACTCCCCGTCTACAAACAAAAACTTTTCTCTTCGCCCCGCGGCAAAAAGCTACACATTTCACATCCAAATCGCACGCCCTACTTGAATCCATCTGCTCGTCCCGGCTCATGGGCTCGGACGATTTACATCAGGCAGGCCACCTGGCGACTGCTGCACAGCTCCGACGAGCCCACCTTGATACGCTGCGACTGGCCGACCCAAGTCCAGGCCTCGACGAGCCACTCGTACCACACCCGTGTGTCATCCGTCTGTCGCCACATGCTGATCTCCAGCTCCGTGTCGGCGGGGAAATAAAGTGGTCTCTGTGAATGTCGGTGTTAGCGTCCGCGTGAAACATGTGTAGGATACCCCATTATCCAGTGCCTGGGAATGTGAGAAGGAAACTAGGTTGGTGCAAGCTTACCTTGAGAGGGAAGAAGATGGGGAACCATGAAATCATGTCCTTGCTCTTCTGGTCGATGCGCTCCGGGTGCGTGCTGATCTCCACCTTGTCGCCCTTCCTTTCCTCGAGCTGTGACTCGTAAAGGGTCGACTCAAAGTAGCCCGCCAGACCGTGCGTGACGCCCCTAGTTCGGCACACAAAGGTGAGATGGCAGTACCTCGAGTTGTGGTCGTTGGCGCCAGCCGCGCCGGACATGCTACCGCCACCGCCGCCCACGACACCTCCGGACCGCCGAGCCTCGACGGCGGCGAGCGTGGTGTCAGGAATGGGATGCGAGAACTCCCAGGCCTCCTGGAACCGCGGGTGACCCGGCACCTTCTGGGACACAAAGTCCAGGGCGTAGAGCCGGACGACCCAGGGGGTCTCGAAGGCGTTGGCCTCAGTGGGCTCGCGCGAGAGAAGATCGGCGTGGATCTTGGGGTGAGAGATGGGGCTGAAGTGGGCAGTGTAAGAGCTGGGGATGGAGATGCCGTGGGGCTTGGACATGACATGTTGGATACCGTCGAGGCACTCAGGGGACAACTCGTTGTCGCCAAAGGAACCGAGTAGCTCTGAGATGAGGATGTCGACCTTGCCGTAGACGGGGCCATCGGCGGACTCTGAAATGACAGGTCCCTTCCAAGCGCGCATGTCCGTCTTGACCACCTTGACCTTGCCGTTCCATACCATCTCATTCTGGCGCAGGAGGTACACATAGGCGTTGGGGTTCTTCTCCACAGCCCACATGTCGATGGCCACACCGGCATCCTCAGCGGCCTTGAGAGCTCGGGTGACGAGAGGGCCACGGCCTGAGCCGGCAACAGCAACGACGACAGCACCCTCCTTGGAGGTAGGCTTGTTGAGTTTCTTCCACTCCGACAAGGCCTCGAAGCATGCGGCCTCGTACTGGTTGTACTTGACGGGGTCGCCCTCAAAGACCTCATAAGTGGCCGACTCGAGGTTGTCCGACAGGGGCTGCAGGGGCGACTGAAGCCAGTCCTGGAAGCTGGTCAAGGTAGGGCCCTCAAGAACTGAAAATGGAGGCTGCTGAGACTCGAGCCATCGGAGGTACGCAACGTAAGCATTCGTCTCGCTCTTCGACCCCTTTGAAGTTTGGTTCTGGGCATCGGCAAGAGAGGGAAACTCGTCTTGAGACGGGACTACCTCATTGTCACCCTTGATCTGGGAGACATCCGGACCGGCATCGCAGAGAAGAATCCATGGCAGATTCTTCAGACGAAGGTACGAGAAGATGAGTGCCTGGTGATGCTTGGACAAGGCCGGGAAACCGCTCTTGTTGGTCTGGAAGACCGAAGGGGTCAGGGTCAGGTAGTGCAGAGGCTCCGCGAACCAGCGGTCCTGGAGGTCCTGCTCAGGTAAAACCTTGGGTATTTGCAGAGCTGAGAAATGACCAGTCAGTAAGTGCATGAGCGTCAAAGGGGAATGGCAACATACCAACGAAGAGTCTTGTGTTGTAGTTGCAGACTGTGCGGACATGATGCCACGAATCCCAGGCAGTGAAAAGATCGATGTCCTTCCCATCGACACCGGCGGGCTGCTGAGACTGGAGAGATGTGAGTGTCTTAATCTGAGACTCCTGTCCAGGCTCCCGGTACATGGGCATGTGGACAAGGAAAGTTACCCGGCCACCGATGGTGAGAGCTTCCTCGACGGCACGAGAATACTGGGCCAGGCCCTGGTTGCCGCCGTTCTTGGAGGCATCTCGCAGGGGCCCGGGGATGATGATGCTACGGACGCCGCAGAAGTTGGCGTAGTTGACCTCGAGGTTGAGCACCTGGCGGGAGAGGCTGGAGACGACAGGGTTGGTGGAGGCACAGATCAATCCAGGGGCTGATGTACGCCGTGTAGGTGTTGACGGCGGCGCTGGGGAACAAGCTGGTGTCCTTGGGCGTCAGCGGCGGCAAGATGGGATCCTCGCGGGCCGCCGTGGCAATCGTCGTGGGCGAGTTGCCCTCGCCGGCCAGCGTGGCGAGGTGCTTCGCGACGAGAGCGAAGACGCGGTCTCGGAAGTGGTTGTTGGTAATGGGCGTCGTCACAAAGCCCAACTATCCGCAGTCAATGGCAATGCCCCTCGGGCGTCACTGGGTCAGCGACGGGCATGTTGGCTGGCGACTTACACCATGGTTGAGCAGATGGCCGTACTGTAAGTCAGTGAGGGGCGCCTCGCGGGCCGAGTCATGCTGGCCGATGTGGAAGCTCGGCCGCTGCGGGCCGAAGCCCTCAGACATGTCGAAGTTGGATCCGTCAGAAGCCATTACGTCTCGCGGCGGGTGTTGGTGAGGCTGCGGTGGTGGGGAGCCTCACGAAGGCTGAGATTTCCGATGGTGGAGTAAATCACCCCGCCAAACAAACAATTGTGTGATGGACCGGAGCAAGACACGCACCTATCGCCCTGCGACAGTTTGAAGATAAATGGCAAGAATGTCGCTGATGGAAACAGACAGAATCAACCTGGTCATGCGTCTTGTATAGACACGAGCTCAAAGCCTGTAGTTGGAGTGAGCTCAATTCGCACAAGATGGTCGATTTTCGCGGTGAGTCTCAGAGAGAGTGGGAGGACCCTGAAAACTAGACACAGTGTGCGCCGGCCCCCAACACTTTGTCGGCCCATTCTGCAGAATCAAGAGTAATCAGATATTACGATGGAAATTTCGTTGCGAGAAGGAGAGAATTCCGGACTGTGTTACTATACGTAACATGAGATAAACACTTGAAGACTTATCACATCATCCCTAACACAGACTATACAGTCTGACATGTTGCAACCAGCACATTACTCACACTGTACATCGGAGCCGGGGTCGTTATCGATAAGCAACCTGCCTCCGTCCCGCCAAAATTTTCTAGCAGGCAGACGAAGATCAACACAAACCTCAGCCTCGTCTCGCATTCTTCTCCTCCTGTTGGATCCCTTCACCCCCTCCGCTCTCCAACAAAAACAATGTCCGACACCAAGGGCGGCAAGCGCTCAAGTGCCGACGCCGACGATTCCTCCCGCAAGAAGTCCAGGAAGGAGGACGGCGCCGACGCCAAGCACAATCCTTACCTCGCGCATATGTACGACAACGGCAACGATGGCGATTACGCCTCCGACTCGCCTCTCGCCGACATGAAGCGCCATCAAACCACCGCCGAACAGGCCGAGAAGGCTGAGGACTCGGAATTTAACCCCTTCACAGGGCGGCCGCACTCGCAGAAGTACTTCCAGATCCTCGAGGGCCGTCGCGATCTCCCCGTCCACAAGCAAAGGTTTGTCTTGTCCTGCCCCAGTGCCCGCGCGTATGCGCGCGAATGGCTCAATCTATCGAGGGCCATCTTGCTAACCTTGAATCTACAGACATGAGTTCCTCAAAAGGTACCACGAGACCCAGATCCTCGTCTTCGTCGGTGAGACCGGTTCCGGAAAGACAACCCAGATCCCTCAGTATGTCGTCTACGACGAGCTGCCCCAGCAGACTGGCAAACTCATCGCCTGTACCCAGCCCCGTCGAGTCGCCGCCATGTCCGTGGCCCAGCGTGTTGCCGACGAGATGGACGTCACCCTCGGCGAGGAGGTCGGTTACAGCATCCGTTTCGAGGATATGACGGGCCCCAAGACGATGCTCAAGTACATGACCGACGGTATGCTGTTGCGCGAGGCGATGCACGACCACGAAATGTCGCGCTACAGCTGCATCATTCTCGATGAGGCTCACGAGAGAACCCTATCCACCGATATCCTCATGGCCCTGCTCAAGCAGATCTCGATGCGCCGCTCAGATCTCAAGATCATCATCATGTCCGCTACCCTCGATGCGCAAAAGTTCCAGAAGTACTTCAACGATGCGCCGCTCCTGGCTGTTCCGGGACGAACCCACCCCGTCGAGATCTTCTACACCCCCGAGCCGGAGCGTGACTACGTCGAGGCCGCTATCCGAACTGTCCTTCAGATCCACGCCTCCGAACCCGAAGGCGATATCCTGCTCTTCCTTACAGGTGAAGACGAGATTGAGGATGCATGCAGGAAAATCACCCTCGAAGGCGACGAGTTGATCCGCGAGGTCGATGCCGGCCCCCTCGCCGTCTACCCCTTGTACGGTACTCTGCCCCCTCACCAGCAGCAGCGCATCTTCGAAAAGGCTCCCGCGCCCCTTCGCAAAGGTGGCCGCCCCGGCCGAAAGGTCATTATCTCGACCAACATTGCCGAGACCAGTTTGACCATTGATGGTATCGTCTACGTGGTGGACCCCGGCTTCAGCAAGCAGAAGATCTACAACCCCCGAATCCGTGTCGAGTCCCTCCTCGTCTCCCCCATCTCCAAGGCCTCGGCCCAGCAGCGTGCCGGTCGTGCTGGTCGTACCAAGCCTGGAAAGTGCTTCCGCCTGTACACCGAGAAGGCCTTCAAGAAGGAGCTCATCGAGCAGACGTACCCCGAGATTCTCCGCTCCAACCTCTCCAACACGGTGCTGGAGCTCAAGAAGCTGGGCGTTGAGGATCTTGTCCACTTCGATCTGATGGACCCCCCCGCCCCGGAGACCATGATGCGAGCCCTTGAGGAGCTGAACTACCTCGCCTGCCTCGACGACGATGGTGAACTCACGACGCTGGGTAGCTTGGCTTCGGCCTTCCCCCTGGACCCGTCCCTTGCTGTCATGCTGATCTCGTCGCCCGAGTTCTACTGCTCCAACGAGATCCTGTCCATCACGTCGCTGCTCTCGGTTCCTCAGATCTTCGTCCGCCCCGCCGCCAACCGCAAGCGTGCCGACGAGATGAAGGCGCAGTTCAGCCACCCCGACGGTGACCACCTGACGCTCCTCAACGCCTACCACGCCTTCAAGGGTCAGTCCACCAACGACCCCAACGCCGCCAAGAACTGGTGCCACGAGCACTTCCTGTCGTTCCGTCACTTGTCGAGCGCCGACAACGTCCGAGCTCAGCTGAAGCGCATCATGGACACGCACGGTCTCGACCTCATTTCGACGCCCTTCGAGGACAAGAACTACTACAACAACATCCGCCGCGCCCTGCTCTCCGGCTTCTTCATGCAGGTTGCCATGAAGGAGAGCTCCGGCAAACTCTACCGCACCGTCAAGGATGACCAGGCCGTCCTCATCCACCCTTCCACCGTGCTCCGGACCGAGTTCGATTGGGTCTTGTACAACGAGTTCGTGCTGACATCGAAGCAATACATCAGAACTTGCACAGGCATTCGACCCGAGTGGTTATTGGTATGTAACACGTTACTCCCCTCTCTTACATGTTCCATTTCTATTGTTGTCAAAACGATACGTCATCTTTGAAGCCGGAATCCGCCCAACTAACACGGCTTACGCAGGAAATCGCACCGACCTACTACGACCTTGACAGCTTCGAGCAGGGTGACATCAAGCGATCCCTAGCGCGAGCTGCCGAGAAGAAGCGCCGCAAGGAGGCGATGAAGACGGGACGGTGAGAGGTCCCCCCCACACCATGCACTCAGCGAGGGAGGCCCCCAAAACCAAGCACCGTGATAGAATGATACCCACGCCGCCTCACTCGCTGTTGCATGCCGCCCTCCTGCGGGAGCCTTGGTTTTTTTTATCTCCCGCGGAGGCTCTGTATGGACCGACCGGGATTGTCGCGGACAGGAAAAAGAAAGCACCTCCCAGCCCAACTGCAATTGCGCAGTTGCTGACTGGTCGAGTTACGGCCACGGAGTTTCATGCGACAGCCACTTATTGTTGAATTCTCATCCTCGTTTCCCCGCCTCCCCGTTTTTTTGATTTGTTTCCCGGGGGGGCAGTGTTGGGGTGCTGCAGGTTTGCCAGCCCTGCGAGGGCGGGAGGCGGAACGAAACGGTGTCAGGCTGTTTACTCGTGCGGGTGCATGTATGTACGTGTGTGCATGTACGTGTGTGCATGTCAAATGTGTGCATGTAAATGCATGGCAGCGAGGGAGGGAAGGGAGAAGAAGGGGATCGCACCGGGGCGCAGACCAGACAGATGGAGGCTCATATCACACAATCATACATCAATCATACATAGTAACTGTTAGAGGAAACAAGGTCCGATTGAGAAAAAGATCTGACCCACACATCCCCGAGCGGCCCCAGACTTACATGAATCAGAGGGCACGCGCAGGCAGCCCGTTTGGGAAGTCGTCTCTGTCAGGATCTGTTGTTCTCTCAATGTCTTAGACGCCGTCGTATTGCCGATTGCGTTGCATGGCCCAGGCAGGCTACGCCAGGCCCCCTACCGTTCCATTGCCTCCCGTCCTCGCAGGATAAGGGACTCGGGCCGTTGATGAGGCCCACCACGGTCTGGTAGGGCAGGCGTCCCGGTGAACGGGGAGGTCGAGCGTGGGCGGCACGGTAAGGGAAAAAAGAAAAAGAAGGCAGCCCCCCTAGCAGACGTCAAAGATGCAAGGCGGGCGGGCAGGGTTGGGGCATCCTTGCAGCTGGCGGGCTGCAGCCGGGGGCGCGCGTGAATAGCATCCGTTTCGCCACGGCCAAACAAGAGCGAGCAGTATGAGGGCCATGAGCCATGAGGGCCATGAGGGGGGCCATGAGGGGGCCATGATGCTGTGGAGGGGTGTCGCCAGAGAAGCGGCTAGCCGGGGGGGTGGCAGAGCCGTCGGTGACAAGCCAAGGGACCGGGGCAAGCTGTGGAGGCGGGCAGATCGAAAAAGCAATTCACACCTGCGCGGGCAGATACATACCCAACTCCCGGGCAGCTGGGTACGGGCAGTACTTGTCAACAAGGCCCAAAACTCCATGTCCAAGGCCCCGAGCGAGGCCCGCGCGGCTCGAGGGGGGCGGGGGGGCCGTGGATAGTGCCCCCGGGTGTGGCCCCGGATGTGGGGGTCGACGAGGCGTCCAAGGCTCAGCACGGCACAGCATGGCAGGACGCACACGCTGGAGAGCGGCTTGAGCGAGGCGGCCCCCGCCATCCGAAACGACG
>JAANBB010000701.1:0-14275 GCA_014621425.1 Cylindrodendrum hubeiense | reverse complement strand
ATTGGGAAGCGGCCGAGGTGATGAGCGGCGTGAGGGTGACGTCGGAGAGGTGGAGGGAGAGGGAAGGGTGTTGGGAGGGGAGGCTGGCCATGATGATGTCGGTATCGCGGCGCGCGGAGCCTCGTATCTTTGCGTCGTGCGTCTCTGACGGTTCTAGTCGTCTCTTTTGGCGCGCTTCAGGTCGTCGAGGTTGAATTGGCGGCAGAGATTTCTTTGTCGGGGACAGGCGAGACGGCAGCAGAGAGAGAGGGAGGGATTGGAGAGGGGTTCTGTGTGGTGGGATGGTAGACCAGAAGCGGGATTGACGTGAGAGGCAGCTTGAATGATCACATGGATTGGGATTCGGACGAGACTTGGTTGGCCCTGGGGTGCTTTTGGCGCTTTTTGGTGCATTGCCCAAACCCCGCTGAAAACCGCCGCCTTTTTGGCAACCCCACCGCCGCTGATACCACTGCGCTACGTGCAAGCGATGCCAAGCGATGCAAAGCACACACTGTGGCACTGTGGCACTGTGGTAGGGTAGGGGTCAATTGGCGAGGTGGTTTGATGGTTACGTACGAGGCAGAGGGACGCGTTTCGTCAATCGAACGGTGCTGTCGAAAGGTGTCTATCGAGCCGTGTCTGTCGAAACAATGGGTTGGGCAGAGTGCTTACAGCAGGGCGAGGGCGTTAAGTGGGAGCGTAGACGGAATCAGTGACGCACCAGCGCCGCAGAGCTCAAGTGATGAAACCCCGCCCGCGCCAGTCTACTTATTACCGGCAATGCTGCCCCCTCAAGGACGAGCATCCCGGGGAGCTATCCTAGAGCTGTTTGTCTGCCGTAGTATGCGTCTACGCACCTTAGTTGGCAAGCTAGAGCCACTAATACACCACCACCGAATTCCTGGCTTGTTAGTCATGGGAAAGGGCACACCGAAGGATGCACTAATCCTCCTGCCTCCGCACTACGTCAGTGCTGGAGAGCAGAGGGCAAATGTCATGTCATATCCCGAGTAAATCAAGCAAGCAGGCAAAGTCCAACAAGCTCCAAGCACCCCGGATCGATGCTAGGCACGCGAGTACAGCAGGGCTTGCGGTGATTGGTGCGAGAAAATGCTCGTCGTGGGGCGTGAAAAGTCTCGCCCAGCTGTCGTGGCAGGTTCCCTCATGACGATGCCGCAGAGCTGGTCATCACGTACCCCGGTGTCGGACAAGAGGAGCCGCGAGGGGGGGAATCGAGATAAATCCGGGGGCCTCTTCGTATTTGCATGTTTATAAAAAATTACGTCCCACTTGACTGTGCATGGAAAGGTAAGTCACAGAGAGGGTGCTGGGTTTGGTAGGTGGTAGTAATTCGGCTTCGACCGATGCTCACACCCTTGACACAACACACAACACACAAACACACGCGCACACACACACTCGACCCGGCATTCAAGCTCATGATTGGCGACAACGCGCTACGGAATCAGACACAGTCCCAGCGCAGCCTGACATGTGCGCGTCGTCGGACCTCCAACCGGAGGGCGTCGACCTGCCAGGCTTGAGACACACCCGTCAGAGCCTCTTTTCTTGGTCTGCTAGTTCTTCCGGGGGCCGTCATGTATCATGTCTGAGGTAGCAGGTGTGGAGGAGCGGAAGGGAACCGCTGTCGATTAATATTTCTGGTCACGGATGAGGGACTCGCAGAAACTCCGCCCGCAACCCGGGGGCGGTTCGAGGCATCACATTGCTTGGATCCAGGAATGCGGAGGGGCGAGAGTGGTAAGGGCAACATTGCTGTATCCCGGAAGTGGCCGTTTGGAGCTAGCTACCATAGAGCTCGCTCTCGCTGATGTTGTGCATGGCGACTCTGCTAGTTTTACCTTGGTGTTTGCCTTAGTCCTACCAAGACACACCCTCCCTCCGCCTCTGTTGTCTGCTCCTCGCCTGGATGGATGGTTTCTGTGGACCGCACTGGGCTGGTCTTAGAGAGACGGTGCGGGGGGGATGGCTCGGCTGTCGTGGATCTGCTGGCGAGCCAGCGCAGAGATACATACCTCGTACATACCATCTTCGTACATTCGCACATCCGGATAGATATGCCCACGGTGCCCACTGCCCGATGCACGTCGCCCAGTAAACAAGGCGGGCGCTGACCTCGTTTCCTGCGAGGCATGCAGGCTTGGGTCGAAACGTGGCCTTTGGGAGCCTGTGGCCCCAAGCTGTCGGCCCTTCCCCCATCTACGAGAGTATTCGGTTCTTGGATTCAAGAATCGATGCGAATGCTGGAGAAGAGGTGGTTCACGACGTATCGAGGGATGCCGAGTACGAAAGGACGGACGAGCAGGTGGAGCTCGTCAGCTACCACCACCTTGGCTTACCTTGCCCCCAACCCCAAGTGTGGGCGCGGGCCTGCGACTTGTTGGGGTTCGATCCATAGACCGAGTCATTCACAGCATTCTCGAGATGGGTAGAGGGGAGGCACAGTGCTGGCATGACCTGACATGTGGGAGCCGAAGTCGCCATTGGAGAGGCCTGGCGACTCCAAAGGGAACCAGCGCCATGGGGTCGCGATATCGCTGCAGGAAGGCAGACAGATGCTAAGGTAGCAAGGCAGGCATGGAAAGTTCGGTAGGCTGCTGCAAATAGGTAGTGTGGTCAACCGGCAAAGCAGGGTGTATATGTGCGTGGACGTATGTGTGAGTGTGTGAGCGATGGCCCCTCACGCAAGCATTCACGCGAGATGGCCTGCATCGTAGATTGGATCAAACAGTAGCAGCGGCAGCAACAGTGGCAGAAACAACAATAACAACCACCGCAACCGTCGCGGACGCGGACGAAGCAGCAGCGCTATGTATAGTCGAGGCCGGGCGCTGCAGCTCCGTGTGGTGTGCCGTGCAGTGCCGTGCAGCAGCAATGTGATGCCATCCAAGGGTGCGCATCTGCTGTGTGCTTTTGCAGTGTTAGTGGTGATTGCGATGTGTTTCCGTCTCCGTGCAGTGTTCGGGCGACGGAGCCCAAAGGAAGGGCGTGGAAGGGCTGCGATGCTGTCGCAGCAAGAGGTAGGTGAGTAATGTTTTTTTCTCTTCTTCCTCTTCGGCTTCGGAACTTCGCACGCAGCCTGGAGTGGTGGAGTTAGGATGTGGATGCAGATGTCCCCATCCTTGGCACTTGGTGCTTGGTGCTTGCTGGATGCTGGATGCCGGGTGCTGGGTGCTGGGGTGATGATGATGAATCAATCAACGGGTGGACATCTTGATGACAGTGGGCTGCCACTCACTCTTTCTTTAGCGGCTTCGGCGTGCTTTGTTCCTTGGGGTTGGCGGGCGGCCCAGCAGTCTTGGGGCGCCTTCGCCTGCTAGCCGGTGGTCGTGGCCGCGGGTGAGACACCACCCAGACTTGTCACTCTGCACCCGTCGTCGCGGGCGGGGTACCTGCGCTCCTGGCGGCCGGGCACCTCCAGTAACATGGGGCTAGCGGACCACCTAAAGCCCAAGGGCCGGGGGGGCCAGACACTTTTTGGCGATCCGATTGACCTTGCCAAATCTTCTCTCCGAACCACCATCACCACATCTCTCTCTCCCACTCTCTCGTCTCCCTCCCTCCGCTTCGTCGCCTCTCCCCACGTCTCTCGCTCTCCACCACCGCCTGCTCTGCAACGCACTGCCCGTGAATCCAGGCAAGAGAGCATCTTCGAGTCTCCCTTCCCCCCCCTTCCCCCCTTCTTGTCTCGGCTTGTTTTCTCTCTTGGGTTGGTTGTCAAGCGGTTGCTCTTGCTTCTTGGAATCTATATCAGGCATCGGGTTGTTGTTGGGGGTTTTTCTTCTTTCTTGCTTTTGCGCCACCACCGCCGGGCGGTTCCTGGGCCTCTCTCCATCTCGCCGTTACGCCTCTCGCCCTCGCCTCCTCTCCGTCTCGCCTCTCGTCCCCGGCCGTCGCCGCATGACCCGCCAGGCCCGTCGCATCCTCACCCTCCCGTCGTCCCCGAAGCCCCCTCCGTCGACTCTTCCATCGCCTCCATCGCCGCGCAATCATGGCTGCCGCTCCCCGCCGCAGAAAGCTCATCGGCCATCGCCGCCGCGTTGAAGACGAGGGCGACGACGAGGGCGGCCCGGAGGCCCTCGACCTCGATGACGATTCCATCACCGATGGCTCCCTTGCCACCGACGACAACGACTTGGCCAACGACAGTGATACTAGCAACATCGATGAGACCTCCCCGACAGCCCCGAATGCCCGGAAGACACCCAATGGCGCACCCAAGAACCCCGGCCATGCCGCCAGGTTGGGCACCGATGCTGTGGCCGAGAGCAAGCCTGTCACGGATACCGAAATGATGCTCCACGGCCTATCCATCACCGACCCGTCGCCTCCCGTTCAAGAGATGCACTTCGATGAAGTTACCGCCCCTTCTCCGGCCAAGTCCTCTGACGCCCCCATTGTGGTCAGCTCCGCCTCTGCCATCAGACAACCCCAGGCCGCCGCTGCAAACCGGCGACGTCAGGAACATGAGGATTACAAGAAACGGAGGGACGAGGACCCGGCCTTTGTGCCTAACCGAGGTGCCTTCTTCATGCACGATCATCGTCATGCCGGACCCGCGGCAAACGGCTTTCGGCCTTTCGGACGAGGTCGTGGTGGTAGAGGCGGCCGTGGTGGCATCGGAGGGCCTTTCGCTCCTGTCCAGTATGTATCAAGCCTCCTGTCGCGTTTTCTCCCTGTTACTGACCAAGACAGCCAATTGCACCACCCGGCTGACCCAACAACCAATTCCCCGTGGACCCACGACATGCACGAAGCTGTTACAGAGCCGCATCATCCCCCGGTACGGCCTCGACAGATGATGGAGGAGGAGGGACCAGCAAATGGCAACGGTTTCATCCCGACATGTGATCCCCACCCGAGCCCGATCAACCGCACCCTCTCCACGGAGAAGCACATCGGCAACGCTCAGGTTCGGGTCTTTCTTCCGAACATGAAGGCCCCCGCAGTCTTCTCGGGCGTTCCGGTTAAGCAGTATACGAAGCTACCTGACCACCGCCCACCTCTTCGACGAGACAAACCGGTCCGGATCTCTCTACCTGACAATCCTCCTCGCTACATCTTCCCCGCCGCCGACAGATCTTTCATCTTTATCCCCCGTGCGATGCGACCTAATCAGCAAAGGATGCGTGGTAAGCCTCGGTCCGCCTTTGGCTCGGTTGGCGGCTTCTCGAGGAGAACCAGCGCCTACGGGGGCAGCTTCTACGGCAGTGTGTACTCGCCCAGCATTGGTGGACTCAGTCGGCGGTCTTCCATTGTTGAAAGAGACTACATGTTCTCCCCGACGGGTTCCGTCATCTCGCGGCCGCCAATCCCGGTCGAAAACGCCCGACCTATCGTCCGACTGCCTCCTGCCCCTCGACCCGACATGGCCATGGGCCCGGCCCCTATGGACCTGACCGGCCATTTCGAGAGGCCAGCGGTGTCGGAGACCTCTATTAACGATCTTCCCCAGCCGCAGACGTATCCTCTGCCTCAGAAGCCGGCTTTCCAGGAGACTCGACCCACATCGGCACTCCCTATGCACCAGCCGCGTCCCCAGAAGAACATCTCGGTTGCCGACATTGAGTCTCCGACGCTCTCTCAGGGACCTCAAGCTTTTCAGCAGGCCTTCCACCAGCAAGTCCCTGTCCAAATGTCCAACGGCCTCTCCCACGAGTCCCACACTCGCCAGGCCTCCTACCCTTCACAGCACTCCACTGGCACCCCATTGTCTCAGATCCCCGAAAGGGCGATTCATGCGGCGCCGTTCCAGCCCAACACCTTTGGCCAGCAACAGCAGCCTTTCTACAACCAGCAGCAGCCCTACCAAGTGCAGCAACAGCAGCAGCAGCAAGGGTACTACTATCCGCCCAACTACAACAACCCTAACATGGGTCCGCCTGTGGCAGCTCCTCCGTTTGTTGGACAGCAAGGTGCTCCTGGTAGCTTCACGCCTCAGACTCAACACGAACAACCTGTGCAAGTCAACGGCCAACCCCCTGCATCGAACTCGAACCTCGTGGCCCAAGAGGTCAATGGCATGGTCTATTACTACGATGCCTCTCAGTTACCTCCTCCGGTTAACAACTACCCGACCTACTCCGCTCCTCAGACTTACCAGCCCAACGTCATGGGCATGGGTGGTATGGTAACGCCGAGCCCAGATGGATTCTACTATGCCCAACACGCGCCTGGCATGGTCTACTACCCACAGTAGAGTTGTGAGGCGCCATCGGCGCCAGATCCCACATATTTCACCTATCCACTTGCTTATTACCCGTACTCGATTTAATTACTACAACTACGACCGCAGACCTAAAAAACAACAAAAGCACACGCGACACTTATTGATGGGAACCTTTTTGGTGGTGTATGGATGGGCATTAGGGGCTTCGGAAACTTCGGCGAGACAACATACTTATTTGGTTGTTTGAATCCTAGTTTCTGAGAGTGCCCCATTGCGTTGGATGGAGGGGGGGCCTCTTGATGGGCCTGCCCCGAGAGTACCACCTTGCTTGGAAGGATGGTTCAGATGCATGTTCGCATTGGATGGCACCCGGCCACCATGATGGTGGCGATATTATTATCTCCTGCTTCTCTCGAGCGACTTGGCACACTACCTTGGGATGGACGGACTGATGGGATTGTGTTCCCAGTGGAAAGGATCATGGCTGAGGTGCTGTTTGTCTTTGCTGGGGGAGTGGGCGTTTCCTTTGTTTGCCACAAAAAAAAGACTTGGGGGGGACGGGGAGGAGTGGACAGGGGTGGTTGCTGCTGCGGCTTTCTACTGCTTGCTTTGCCAATCCAGCTCTTGTACCCCGAGGATTTGTGTTTGTTGCGAACCCATGCGTGGTGTGGTGCTTTCATGGCAACGGCGTTGGGTGTCTGGTGCATTATATATACCTGAATTCAAGTGCCAAGGTGGACATTGGTGAACTACACTTGTAACAATGCGGAAAGTGAAGTCGATGCTATGTGTCGTGGATAAAGTTGTGGATGTGAAGCTCGCCGAAACCGAAACGGGTCTTGTCGCCAACTGATTGATGGTTGATATTTCCATTTACCCGTCCATCCCCTCTTTCATGCCATGTCTGTGCGATTGTGACATGTGCAACTGCGCCCAGATGTATCGAAGGCGGTCTACGCCTCAGCTCCACACAGGCCTCCACATGGATATGATAGCTCTACGGTGGCGGAAAGCTGGAGAGTCAGGACGGCGCAAGCTAGTGAGCCATGTGAGGTGCTGTTGTTGGCATTGGCCAACCGGAAGACGACATCAAGACCCAGGATACACGGCCATCTGACGTGCGGGACCATGTAGGGCCTCGAATTCGTCAATGTCTGTGCCCGTTTTTACTTGAGAGCTACTGTACGTGACCAAGAAGAAAAATAGGACAGCTACCCTAGTGACGCATGAACGGCCAAGGTTGAGGGCAGTCAGATGACTATGCAGAGACGATGCTTGACGAGCAGCTTCTTACGTACGAGGCATTCTCGTCTCGAGGGGGTTCTTAGATGATGTAAGACCAGGTGAGAGTCAAGGACTGAAACGAGGGGATAAGGTACAACAGAGTGGAGTTATGAGGAGTGAATGCGGAACAGAGGGTGCACAAGAGGAGGTTGGCTTGCAATTGACTCTGTCGTGCTGTTGACGTTGAATGGCCGGATTGGGAGCTAGCTCCTGAGCGTCAGCGTAGTGTCATGGCGAGTGAGGAGAAGAAGCCAGCCGGCTGGGGCCAAGCCAGTTAGATCGGGGCGAGCTTCAGCAGTGTTTACTCGGCAAGGTACTGTACGGTGCCCCTATACTTAGCTCAGCTCCGCATGTATCACTTCTTGACTCGAATCTGGATAGGTACCTACGTAAGTCGGGCTGGGCGTGGTTGTACAGATTGTACAGATTGTACAGATTGTACCCAGTACAAACAAAGCCAAGGGACGTATAGAGTAAGGCTTTGGGCAAACAATGTCCAAAGTCCAAATGCATCTGTGTCAGTGGCAACCCAGGGCCAGTCCAGGCAATCCACACACGTATACCTGATAACTGTAATGCCCGCCCGAGGTCCGAGTCGACCATGCCCGATTGGAGAGGGAGAGATGGGAGAGGAGGGGGCGTGTGTGGGTGTGGTGGCACAACTTCAAGGCGTGCGTCACGCGAGGGGGATGGGTTTTTATCGGATCGATTGAGTCGGACGGATAGGGATAGAGGACAGAGAAAGTGCAAATAGAAGTCCCGCCTTTGGGGGAGCTGATGATGGGCATGCCCAGGGGCCAGGGTCAACGGATAAGATGTCGTGTGCCCTGTCTGCATGGGCTCAAACCGCCGTGTGCGACTTGGGGTACAGATTACATGGACGGAGTGACGGATGGCCGGGGATAGGTGGGAGCTATCTCCCCTCGCACAGCAAAGACGACTCAACTCGTCGTTGCGCTCGGATAGCTGCTGGAGCGGCCGGAGAGTCTGGAGCGGGTGAGCTGAGCGGGCAATTGCATATCCCGTCCTCGGGGGCAACCCACGAGAGGTTGCGTGTTGGCCTGGAGCCTGGACCGCCTGTGCTGATAGAGAAAGGCAGCCAGCAGCTGCCCGGAGAGCTACGTCGGACAAACGAACAGAGGGCCTACCTACACAGTACTTGGGTACCTTGCCAAGCTGCCAACCTACCTAGGATGTGTGGTGTTGTGCTGTGGTGCTGTGGTGCTGTGGTGCTGTGGTTGATTCCTAAGCAGAAATCCGGGCTGGGTGGCCAACATTGACCGACCCCCCCTCGCGCCCGGCCTTTTGTTTCTCTGCGACTTGTCTTGACCGTTCCCGTCCCGGGCCTCCTTTCAATGACCCGGCGCTTCGGTTCCTCGGCCGTGTCTGATAAGTATGCATGCCGGAGGCGGTTTAGTGAGGCGTCGTAGGCAGGTACAGTGCCTCGTCGTCGGGTCGTTGTCGTTGACGGTCCGCCTCCATCGCCTCCATCGCCCGCCATCAACGCCCTCAGCCGGGGTTCCGAGACAGCGTCTCCGGGATCAAACCTGCAAGCAAAGTCCCAGGCCAAGTCCCAGACCAAATCCCAGGCCAGGCCGACTCGCGCACAGGCGTAATCATGTACCAGAATGATGTATATGCTCACGCACCCAGACACGCCCCCTGTAGACGAGATGTGAGCGGGGAAACGTCCCCCTGGAGCCCTGGAGGGATCGTGACCGTGAGTCCGTGACCTGTGACCAGCATGGATGGCGGCATCGGTGAGGCGGCGTTGCGTGGGCCTGGCTGGAAGGCCTGTCACGGGCACCATCAGCAACTTCGGCCGTGGTACCGCGTACCTCGCGACAAATAACGTCTGCGGTTGTGGTGGCCGCCAGCAGCCTATCGCGCCGCAAGCCTCATGTACATGTCATGCCGTCTCTGCGGTCTCCACGCTCCCTGCGCTCCCTGCGCTCTCCTCCACCGGCTTCTCCACTTGCTTCTCTGACTGACTGACTGACTGACTGCGTGCTCCAGCAGCATCGACTCCACTCCCCCCCAGGCTGGGCCACACGCCTAAAGAGGTACGGGGAAGGTAGAACGCCTCGCAGCGATAGAGACGGAGGCTAGAACGGACACTGTGGGCACTGGAGAATGGCGGTCGGCTCCCAGGCAGTGACGACAGCGGCGCGGTGTGTTTGCCTGCTCGAGGCGGCGACGCCAATTGCGACGACTCCGCACCTCCTCCTCGTTGCCTGCTCACTGGTGTCTTGACCAGCCCGACGAGTCCGGAGCTAACAGCTGTCAATGGCAAAAAGAATTAGCAAAAACAAAGTGAAGCGACTGCCTGGACTGCCTGGACGACCTGAACTGATTTTCAATTGTCTACTACGTAGTCAACTACCACACACGCACGCGACGCACACGACACACGCCCCCCCTTTGCGCATCCATGACCCATCCATGAGTGGCACCCAGCCAAAGGCGCACCAACTCGCACGCTTGGTTGCGTCTATCGCCTCCTCGGACACTTGCCTGCACATGGCCGCTTTTAGCTGGAGTCCAGACTGCCCAGGCAAAGACGTCCAGCCAAATAATCCCAAAGCGCACTCCCCAGGCCCACGGCCCACACAACCTTGCACAATCCTGTCTTCCGTATTCATTAACCCCCCACCGTCCTACACGGCCGTCGCCTTTAGGTCTCCGTATTACACTCTCCGTCAGAGCCGCTGTCTATCCGGTCCCGCTGTGTTTGGTTGCTCAAAAGCCACCAGGCACTTTCACACTCTTGACTTCCGCTTTAGCCTATACCGGGGCCTGGCCTTACTTAGAAAGTGCCTGCAGAATTCCCCGCGCGTCGGCAAAGCTGAATTCATCCAGCGTTTCTTCCCAGAGCTGAGTTGTAATCGCTTTGGCCTCTGGATTATGGTATGTAAAAGTAGCAAGCCTGCATTATCATGGTTAGCGCACTAGTCGAGATAGAGCCGGACTTTCAAACAGCAGCACTTACGGGTGAATTTCACAGTTCGCAATAAAACTGCCATGGGATTCTTTCCCTTTAACCGCCACAGCGTCAATGTACGTCAAAGAAGCTTCCTCCGCCGTCTTCGCCGAGAATGACTTGATCAAGTTCAAGATGACACCAGCTATCCCCCGAAGGTTCCGGAACAGACCTGTTTTGGTCAGCCCCGGCTCGACCATGTTGATAACAACATCCTCTGGCTTGATGCAGTCGGCCAGTCGGCTGAGAAACAACTGCCCAAGCAACTTGGACACATTGTAGCGCTCAGCCGGATCCCATGCTGTTACTTTAGTGTCGTCGAATGATGCCAGGAGTGGCCTCTTGTTCTGGTTGGGAAACTTGGCGTACGTGGACATGATTGAGTTCACAACCGTAATTCGAGGTGTAACTCCAACGGGCGACTTGGCTTTGAGTATGGGGAGAAGGAGTATCGCAAGGAGTACTGTACTGAGGTAGTTGACCTGTATCACCTTCTCGTGTCCTGTAGATGTCAAGCTGAATTCCGTCTCGGCGACACCTGCGTTCAAGATGACCATGTCGATTCTTGCAAGCTCCTTTTCGCACCGTTGGACAAATGCCTGAATGGATTGGTAAGACTCCATCTCCAAAGACCAGACGTCAATCTTCGCACTGGGATTGGAAGTCTGCAATTTCGAGACGACCGCTCTGCCTCGCTCCACTGAGCGGACGGCAATGACGAGATGTGATAGGCCCAAGGTGAGCATGTGTCTAGCGCTTTCGAGACCGAGACCGCCGTTGGCGCCGGTGACAATTGCAACCTGGCCGCTCAAGTCGATATCCTTGGGGGTTGTTGGCAACTTGGTGAAAAATTGGTTTTTGATGAACGAGGAGACGTAGCCCGACGTGTCGGGCGCCATGTCCTTGGACGAAACCATCTTCAGTGGTCAGAAGGGTTGTAGTTGGGTTGTGGGTTGAGCTTGGAAGGAAGATGAACAATAATAAACTTTGGTTGGACAACTCAATTCAATCAGTTGAATCTTGTCGTGGTTTTTGTCTGTCTTTGTCAATCTGGTTCTCTATCTCTGATGCTGGGCTCGACAATGATCCTTTATATGCCATCTGTGCCGCATCACCACGGACACGGAGATAGCAGGGGTCGGTGCCAAGCCAAGCTCGCAAACCATTATGGGAATAGCCCAAAATCCACTGCCTACCCAGATGAGACGAAACGGGATGTTCGGCATTTTCCTGTGTCATTAATCACAGATGAGAGCTGACACATAGGGCTGTGCTTCAAGATGCTGTTACTCGCATTCGGGCTCTGAGATGAAATGAGGGGCCGTTCGGAAGCTACGTGGGGCTAATCCCAAAACGGCAAATGCAGAAGTCTTGGCATGCGTTCTCGCACATCACTGGCTACCTAGGTGGCTAGCCCGTCTACCGGTGTGGCATCCAGAGGATTCAGTCGAGAAGATGCAGCAACGTGCAAGCAATTTCATCTCGTCATGATCCTCTCAACTGCCTTTTATCGCGCATCATAGGAGATGGTACACCCGATGACATCAATCACGGGGTCCATGTGTGACAGGGCGAGGCCAAAGGCGTCGGGCAGTACGTACACGCCGGGGAACCCCAACCCTCCAAGCTCTTAAGTCCTGGCCCAGAATTGGGATTCTTACTAAGAGACATGCAGGCTCCAATCCTGAAGGGTTCAAGTTCATCATTAGTACACCGTCACAGAGACGCAGCCATGACCATCAACGCCTCGTCAGAAGCCATGTCACTCGCGGGAGAGGCCGGCGCAAGGGTTACCGCCCGCTACCATCCTGGATGAACAAGGGCGTAGATGAGCCGCCCCAACCCAACCAACAACAGGGCCCCAGCAACTGTCTAATCCCAAGCCCGACCCGTGTGGGCTCTGAACTCGATTGGGTCCGGCTTCCTGAAGCCATGAAGCCATACATGCTTCAGAACATTATAAGATGTTCGCCCGACCCACAGCCCTACCTGCGAATATGTGTACTAATTACGCGGTGTCGTCTTAGTTCTAACGGTCATCCAGGACGGGTTGTATCCCCTCAAGATATGCCTTGAAGTCGAACCTGATGTCAGTGACTGGATCGGATCTCTCTTCACCGATCCCGTCTACCTCCAATCGATGCTGTTCTCGAGCGAAGCGTACTTGGACGAGAGCTTGGGCCGAAATCGCAGTGAATCAACACAGTTCCACCTTCTCAAGACTCTTAGACTGCTCCAGAAGAGGATATCCGTCCCCAATGACCCGCTTGCCATATCTGACCAGACCATCATGGCGGTCGTATCCCTGGCGTTGGCAGCGCAATACTTTGGCGATCGAGATAGTGTAGAGAATCATATGCAGGGTCTCCAGAAGATGGTGGATCTACGAGGCGGATTTGGGACGCTGGAGACATCAACCCATGAATTGCCGAGCAAAATATGCAGGTACCTACCTATTGACAGTCCTCAGTTCTTGTTTTAGTACAGGCCTAATTCTGCTTAGGGTCGACCTTGGGTTTGCGCTGACATTCGGGCAACGCCCTGCATTCTTCCGCCATGCAATATCTTGGGACTGCTACGTTGTGAGAAATAAAACAAGGCGACGTGCCAGTCTGGATCCCGGAGACCAAATCTCATCATTCATTCAGACCCTGGATTGGAGACTCGGCAATGTGTGGAAAGACTTGCAACAATTTTCCGATATCTGCAACCTTGCCTCTCAGACAAAGCACAAGCTGACGCAAACTTCCTTTAGCGAGATCATGGTATCGGTTCTGTACCGGCTCCTTCACATGTCTTTTGAGCAGTGTCCTCTGAATGAAGCTCTCCGTGTGGGTATGGTTGCCTTTACTCAGGCGATTTTCTTGCAATGGCAATATTTTAAGATGGGGGAAGGCCGCCTGAAGGAGTCATTCAGCAATGCCTTGCTGAAACTGCAAGAATCGTTCATCGAAGTTCCGCCTCCGGTGTTATTCTGGCTGCTTACGTTGTTGAATACTTCGTTTTCCACAGACGCTGAGGGGCGGCATGCGGGCTGGTTCAGTGAGGTAATCGAACTGGTGCATCTGTCCTCTTGGGAGGAGGCGCGGAAAGTGTTAAAATCATTGGTGTGGATTGACTCATTGAATGACTCCAAGGGGAAAGTGGCGTTTGGCAACGCAAAGTTGACTCCGGCATAGCTCGGTGGCGATTATGAGACGACTTGTCTGGGCTGTGATGGCAATAACCATTTGCCATCACGGTGAACCAAAGTGGACGCACTGGTTTTCTCATTGAGGTATCTGATTATCAATAAACAGGCAAAGACTCGGTGAACCCTGAAACCCACTGCATCCAAGTGCTAGAAGACAGAAGAAGCCCGGCGGCTTACCGTGGTTGGTGTTTGTCATGGTCTGCTAGACCCTGCCTTGCCTGCCTTGCCTGCCTTGCCTGCCTTGCCTGCCTAGTAGGCGCCTTTTGCGGAACGGTGGCTCCTAAAACGGTGTACGCGTCGTCCTCCGTCTTCCCGGCCTTGCACTCGTTATCTTCACACCTTGGCATAAATCCTGGTCAGTCATCTGACAGAGCACAGGCGGCGGGGGGTGAGGCGAGCGGACTGCAGGCCTTACAGCGGCGCCGGCACCAGACCTCTTTCGTCGGGCGCCACACGGGCATTGGTCAAACCCACCATCGCCTGGGATGCACTTCCGTAGGGGAACCCATACTGATACGGCCTGCGGAGACGCTGTGCTACAGAGCGTGTCCCATCTTACAGTGCGGGCGGATAGGTACCTGGACCGCCGCGCGCTGCCCTCACGCCGCTGCCCTCCCGCCGCTCAGGTTTGGCCGGTTTGGCCCCA
>JAANBB010000700.1:0-14363 GCA_014621425.1 Cylindrodendrum hubeiense | reverse complement strand
TTCGGTTGCATTTAAGCGCCTGTAGACCCTTTCAAGATCACCTCGGTTGCCCTGAGTGAGGGTCGCCTGGGAGGCCCGGATGGCAGGGGAGCTCCATTTAACTCTTGATGCGAGGGAGTGTAGGATCTCATCAATTTCTTCGACTGTAACCTGATGCTGTTGTCGAATGAGGGATTTGGCTGGTGGACATCCTCATACATCCTCACTATTCTCGCAACTCCATCGCCAACCTCCCCTTCATCTTCCGTCGTCTCTCGCCAATCCTCCACCTGTCCCCGCCCCCTCACAACTCACAACTCCACCGCCACAATGGGTAAGACTCAACCCAACCTCTACGCCTTCCCCAGCGTCAACGCTCTCGCCCCGGCCCTTCGTTTCTACATCATTGAGGCTCAAAACGCCGGCTTCGCCCGCCACGGCGCCTTCAAGGTCGCTGTCTCCGGTGGCTCGCTCCCCAAGACCCTCGCCCAGGCCCTCCTCACTCCCGCCTCTGGCCCTAACGACCAAGTCGACTTCGCCCGCTGGGAAATCTTCTTCGCCGACGAGCGCGCCGTTCCCCTCGACCACGCCGACTCTAACTACGCCCTCCTCAAGGCCGAGCTGCTCGATAAGCTCCCCGCCGAACAGCAACCCAAAGTCCACCCCATCAACGTCGCCCACCTCGATGACCTCCAGGAACTCGCCGACCAGTACGAGCAGACCCTTGTTGCCAGCTTCGCCTCGCGCGACTCGGTCCGCCTCCCCATCTTCGACCTCCTCCTTCTCGGCTGCGGCCCTGACGGTCACACTTGCTCCCTCTTCCCTGGCCACGCCCTCCTCCGCGAGACCGACGCCTGGGTCGCCCCCATCGAAGACTCCCCCAAGCCTCCCCCGAAGCGCATCACCCTCACCCTCCCCGTCGTCAACCACTCCGTCCGTGTCGCCTTTGTCGCCACCGGTGCCGGCAAGAAGGACATTATGAAGCAGATCTTTGACCAGAACATCGGCCTTCCTTGCGCTCTTGTCAACGAGGGCACTGGCGAGCGCTGCAGCTGGTTCGTTGACGAGCCCGCCGTTGAGGGTGTCAGTTTCCCACGAAGAGCTTTCCTGTAAAGCGCCTCCCCTAGCCCAGACCCCCACCCAGCCAAGAGCTTCTCTTGCGCAATGACAGGGGCTTTCTTCACATGAAAAAAAGGCGATAACGCGGGCAGATGGACCACTCAGGAACTTCTTTTCCCGCATGCTTCGGTGCAGAAATCAACAACGCTCATGAAACCGTACGCCCTGACCTCCGATGGAACATAGAGATAGGACAGGTCCTTGTTTTTACTTGATTTTTTCCCTTGTACCCCTTACCCTCCCGACCTGAGCTTGATGACCATTTATGCGGAAACCATTTAGAGGGCGTTGTGAGGCGGGGGATATTTATGCTCGGCAGCGCCAATGCCATGACACACTGAAAGTTAGAATGGGAGGTTACATTCGCCGCCACGTTGATTCATCTTCTCTTTTTTAATACCCCGTCTTCCTGATTGGGGGGGATTGAAGGGGAGGAACCGGACAGCTCGTCCAGCTTCGCACTTCTGTCCCTTGGTCCTTGGTTCCTTCTGCGAAACGTCTTAGCTAGAGCGGCCTTTTGCTGAAAGTGACAAAAGCAGTATATTTCATCATATGCTATGGAAAGTAATCGCATTCACCGCGCGCCCATGTGATTAATGTTTCAACCTACCCATGCATGCGTGTGTTGCGCCTTGCGGCTGTCTCAAAATCAAAGGAAAGCCCTTGATCATCATCTATACGACTCGCCATATTGCTCCAGCCCCGGGGGTATCATTCGCATCGTCGTCCTTGTTCATCCTCTCAATCCATTCATCCTCTCGCGCGAGTGCCTCCCGCTCAATTTCCTCCATGAGGCTCAGCTCTGCAAGCATGCCCTCGACCAGTGCTCGTGAATCAACCATGATACGCCTCAGGCTTGATTGTTCCTGGTCCTCCTCATCCGGCACTTGACCCAGATCCTCTAGTTGCCGCTTCATCCCGTCCAGACGGCGGATAAGACCTGTGGACTCGTCTTTCCATGCCGCGTCGAGTTCGCCGATGAAGAGGACGTCTTGTTCCTGCAGGAGAGCCCCATCACCGCGACGGGCATCCTCGAT
Organism: Cylindrodendrum hubeiense; assembly: GCA_014621425.1. Classification (NCBI taxonomy): domain Eukaryota; kingdom Fungi; phylum Ascomycota; class Sordariomycetes; order Hypocreales; family Nectriaceae; genus Cylindrodendrum; species Cylindrodendrum hubeiense. Next base: position 12,228 of record JAANBB010000700.1, on the reverse strand, counting down.
TTCACACATGCGGTCTACCCAGCGCTCAAACCGCCTGATCACACGGGCGTAGCGTCCACCAGGCTCTCCCAGTGTCCATGCCCCATTTATCACAGCATCCAGCATCTGGATCCTGTCTTCTAGTCCTCCTCCTACAGCCCAGCTCCTCAACGCCAGCACATTCTCCTTCTCAACCTCTGCCTTCTCGCGCTCGTCTATTTGCCTGCCCTCGGCTGCAAGCTTCGAGAACCGCTCTCCGAGCTTATGTTTCGCGCTCGCCTTCCACTCAGCATCGACGGTGGCTGCGTCTCGGTGTAAAAGATGCAGCTGGAGCAGCTCTGTCTGCAACCTGCTCGTCTCGGCGGAGGCGGCGACGTTGGCGGGTAGTTTGGATGGGGACGGCGGTGCGAGGAAGGTGGCCGTTAGGGGCTTTGGGGCGGCAGACTTGGCCGGGGAATAGTGTTGCTGAAGGGTTGAGAAAGTCGGTCGCAGGCGAGGCTGAGCCTGCGTGGAAGCGGCGGCAGGCTTGTCGTGGCTGGAAACCTTCCGGGTGACAGTTCGGGTGACAGTTCTGGTTGTCGTCGAGGACGCTGACGAGGACGAACCTCCAGAGGGCGGTCGTAGTACGGGAGCTCCCCTAATTGCCGTGGTTGTTGGGGCTGTGGCCGTGCTCTTGGCACGAGTATGTGGGAGAACTCGTCTCGATTGTGCCGGCGGCCCATCGGAGGAAGTCGGCCTCACCGCCGGACGCGGTCTGGTGGTGGTAGTCGATGGCGGATACCGGCTCGTCTCCCTCTTTGGCGGCTCTTTCGTCGTCGTCGTCGCCGTCGTCGTCGTCATCGTCGATGTCGGCTTTAAATTCGACGACTGCCGTACTGATGAAGAACGGGCGAGGCCACTTGATGTCGCAGAGCCGCTCCTCAAGGTCCTCGTGGTGCCGGTGGCCGAGGCGGCGGTGGCGCTTCGAGTCAGCGGCTTGACGGGCAGGCGACTCGGGGAGCCATGGCGGGGCTCGACGTCCTGTTTCCGCGCGCCGCGTCGTTGGCGATGGTTGTGGTTGCGGGCTTCCGGAGAGACCGGGAGCGCTGGAGGGAGGAGGACATGGCGCCCCTTGTTGTTTGTTTACGGTTTTTGCAGGGTGAGCTGACGGTGGAGATTTGGAGATCTGGGGTAAGGTTCGGTGCGAGTACGTAGTGGCAGTTGCGGTAAGTTTGGGCGTCGTAGGGGATGTCACACGTGGGGACGGGAAGTAGGCCCACACCAGAGCCGGTAGGTACTAGCTACCTACGTTATGATTCATGCTAACCTCCATAGGTCGACTTGACCAGAGATCCGAAGCCCTTGTAGCCGTTTCGATCTGGAAATGCCATGTTGCATCAGATTAATTGGGTCGACTGCAGATCTATTAGCCCATTACTATGAGGTGTCAATTTCTCCATCTAGCCTGTGGGGTCCCCTTGTGGCGTCAACCGTCTCGCCTCACCAGTTTAGTTGCAGCCGCAGGCCAAAGCATCATGAAATCACCCGTCACCAGCAAAATGAATCTGCGCGACAGCCTTTACCGTAATGATAAACAGCGCAGGTCGTCTCTGCCAGGAAGCTACAAGAAATAATGTACCTAAAGGAACTCGCAAACAACATGGCCATCATCGTGAGATCAATCTCAGCGCTGTTCAAATTTCTCTCTTCGTGTAACTATACGCCAGCTTTCATTCCCATTCGCCCCCAGCGAGCCATATGCACCGAGGGTTAAAGATTGGTATCGTCAAACTCTCAAAGAAAATCTCCCCAAAGGGCCTTCTATGTTTCCCGTACATCCGTTTTGCTCACTCATATGATACATACAACCGTGATCCAGTCCTGCGAGCGCGTTCTATGCTTTGACAAAGGAAACAATGTGGTTTGGGTGTAAAGTGACAAGGATAAGAAGAAGAAGGTCAAGTATTGTGTGAATGGATGCTCAAGAGGCACCCTAGCTCTCGGAGCATCGGGTCTACGCTGAATACTTTTGCCTCAGGTCTTCGACTAGATGGCGTAGGTCTCTCTGTTGTCCATTGAGTGTCGTGAAACACGACTCGCAGATTCGTAGGTGGCAGAACGTGCAGGTCCACCGGTCTTCGGCGTCCGGCTTCTCGCATGTCTGGCATGTGAGTGGGTAATTCCTGTTGCTTCGTCGGTTCATTGTTCGGTGCGTCTGGTAGCAGGTGAAGTGGGATTCCTTCAATGGCATTGCCTTGAAGACTTCACCTTCTGGACCAACGCCATATGTCTGTGTGGGAAAGTAGGTCGCCTGGGGGTCAGGTTCACGTGTGACCTTCATCTCGGGGTATAGCGTTCCATCCCGGCCTTTGTAGAGGAACCCTTGAGGCTCGGCCGGGGCAAATCTCGGGTCCAGTTCTGCTGCAGGCAGCCGTGATTGCTCTGACGGTTTGGGTGCATTCGATCGTACAGACGAACCTCGCGGTGGGAACCTGGTGGGGACTTCGGCGGAATGGTGCATGCGGCTAGCTGGAGAATCGCCAGCAGAGGTTGGAAATCGAACTTCTTCAGTCGATATAGGCGGTAATGAGCCGGTCACTGGGGACGCAGCCTCGGTCACGACTTCAAGCTTCGGTTTTGGAAGTGGTTTGGCTTCATTGTTCACCTGTGTAGGGGCAGGAGGCTCAGGTGCCTCTTTCGGTTCCGGCAGAGGCTTGGTCTCGTTAAGATGTTGGGTGAGCGAAGGCAATGCCTTGCGAGCAACGGGCTTGGACTCGGCAGATGGGGAAATCGGGGAGAGCACTCGTGCGGGTTCCTGAGGGGGAATCTTGGGGAGTTCCTTGGGCAATTCCGGCGACACCTCTGCCAGTGGCTCCGGGGAGGAAGCAGGCGACAGGGGGGAGATGAAAGCATCGATAATAGGCGTCTTTACATCTTGTTTTTGATACTCGGGCGTCGGGGGCCGTTGTGCGCCTGGACGGAGGGTGGACTCGCTTGTGGTGTCACTTGAGGACTTGCCCCTGCGATGAAGAGTGTGGAGCTTATCCTTCAGACGGTTAAGCTTAGAGCTGCCGCTACCCATGGTTTGGTGTTCGGTCTCGGCTGTCTGCTCTGGGCCCGGGGCCGGGGCGTGTTGAGCGGCCTGGCTGGGAACGACCCGGCTGGGAACGACCTGGCTGGGAACGACTTGGGGCTGGTGGTTGCTCTGGGGCTGTTGATACGTAAAGGTCGGCACCTCGACGGCGCCCTGAGGAAGGTGCGGCTGGGTCACGGGCCTGTCCACGGGTTGAGCCACGGGATGTGTTGCGGCAGTCGATCCGTGACTGATGACCAGTTTGAGGTCGGGGAGCTCCAGGCTCCGGTCAGTCTTGTTGGACCGACGACGCCAGATTTGAGGCCGTGGTGGCGATGATGCCTCGATGGCCGGTGCTGGGTTGCGATTCACGGCAGGCGACGCCGGCAGACCGTATTTGGAATCCTTGGTCGGGGGAGGTGGTGCCGGGCGATTGCTCTCGAAGGTGAGATTCGGCTTCGGTGCACCATAGTGGTGTTGTGTCGGTGGTAAGCGGGTGGTGTTCAGCTCGGCGGAGGAGGGACTAATAAGCGTCTCCGGTTTGGTGCTGGCAGGTGGAGCTTGGTGGCTCGGCGAAGGGTTCGCCTCGGGTTGGCGTGTGCTGTTGGTTGTTGCATCGGAGGTGCGGACCAGGGACTCGCCTGAGCTTTGTGAATACGCAGACAGTATGCTGGAAATAGACTGCGTGGGCGATTGGGGTTGCGCTGGCAATTGCTGCTGTTGTTGCGGGAGGCGCGAGGGCTGCTGGCCGACAGGGCGGCGTGGGATGGCCATTTTGGGCGGGCCAGAGAGAGGGCCGAAAGAGGTGTTAAGAAGATGCAATGGAGGAAGTGATGATGGAAGAAGCTTCACATTTGCCATGCTAGTCGACCTGGGAGGCGGGGGCGCGATAGGAAGCCTGGGAAGGTTTTTGTTTTGCGCAGACACTGGAGAGGATACTGGAGAGGGATCGTCTTCGTATTCGTCGTAGATGTCGTCAAAGTCAATGCCCGGAACCTCAGGAAGAGCCTTTGACCAGCGCGAGGCGCCTGTTTTAGGCGGCTGGAGAGAGCCGGCGCTCAACATGGCGGGCATGACGGGCACTGACGTGTCGGGGGTCAACAGGGGATCGTCAACTTGAGGTAGATGAGGTTGCGAAACGCGGGCTGCGGCAGGACAGAGGAGGGTGCGCGAGGCGAACGTCAAGGGCAGGCGGGTTTGAGCCGTTAATAGCGTTGTAATGCGCAATCACAAGGCGCCGGTCTGGGGACGGTGGGCCAGCATCCGGCGTCGAGGGCGAGGGCGAAGGCAGGGCGAGGGTCAGCGCTGTGGAACCAGGAAAGAGGAACCAGGAACAAGAGGAACCAGGAACAAGAGGGCCGGAAATAGGAACGGGGGGGAGAAACATGAGAAATAGGGAAGCAGGATGATGGATGATGGGTGTTTCGTGAGAAATGATCGAGCATCGGATGGGATGGGATGGGATGGGATGGGCTGCCTCGACAGGCTGAGCATCGCCCCAGCGTGTCTTGGGAACCCGAAGGCCCGAGCCAACCGTTAATAGTTGGTGGGAACTAAGGAAGGCTTCTCTAGCTCAGGCACCTGCTTGCTGTGCCTCGCAACCATCTAACCTGCCCGCGCTGTCCCTCCTTCTGCCGCCACCTTGGATTCCATGCGCGCGGGCAGCGTGGGATGGAGCGCAATGCCCGCGGGCTGGACGTTGTGGGCCTTGAAAATGGAGGGAGGCTTGCAACACTTGTAGCGAGCGGGGCTCGGAGCTTGGCGCATAGTCCACTGTGGCTCCCGGTGGTTCCAGAGACCATCCCGGCCCTCCGCCGTCAGGGACTAGGCCAGATCGGCTGAAACAAGCCACTGGGTCGCAGCAGAACCTGGCGGGCTACGACGAGTTACAGCGAGTCCAGCCCCAGCATCCGGGACCATGCCAGCTGAATCCCGAGGCACGCACGCCCTGCATCCAGAATCCACCTCGGTCTTGAGGTCTTTTTTTTTTCTTCTTCTTTCCTTTTCATTTCGTTACCTGCCTTTGGTTCAATATCGACGACGTTGGCGTTAGACATTCCTGCATGAGAAGATGAAAGCCAGGGAACAGGGAACTTGGTTAAAATTGATGATGGCATTGCAGCCCTGGTAACCCAAGGTACCTATCTTAGGTACTTAGGTACCTGTTCGTTGGTGAACCACGAGAGCGTGGCCGTTCCTCAGGTACCGTACCGCCGTGCCTTGCTGGTGCTACGTCAGGTAGGTTAAGGTACATAGGTACCTACCTGACCTTGCTGCACCACGGTTCCACGTTGTCGGTCGCCTTGCTGCAGCTGAGACGTTTGTTAAAGTGCAGCCCAGTTGGTGGCTTTTTTTCTTCTCTTTCATCCCATCTTCACGATCGGAAGGTGAATCTGCATCAACCGCGAGGGGGTGGCTTTTTCTTTCTTTCCATGTCTCACATGCTATGTTCTCGCCCGCTGCCGGCCCAGATGCATGCATTGCTGAGAGACACACCCAACGCAAGCGAGAAGCCAATGTGAACTCTCGACTGCAGAACGGCGTATCCCCTGAAAGGTAGACGATCGGCCTCGCCTCTTCGTGGACAAACAGGAGTGAGGTGCCGATCGTCAGCAAACACCGGGAAAACTCGAAAAGCATCGTGCGTCACTGGACTGTCACATGGCCACTTGTGTTCATGCTCCGGACGATCGGCGTCCCCCATCCACCAGCTAGGCAAGGGGCCTGGCATGGTTCTCCAACGCAATGCCCCATCAGCATCCAACCGTCCAGCCGTCCAATGTGATGGGCTAGTTCAGTGTGGCCGGCAGCAGTGGCCCAGTGGGACCTCTTCGCTCCTGAGTCCCCATCCCTTCAAACCCGTGGGTCTTGACAGGTCTGGGGCTGTCCATCCCTCCCCTCACGTCCTCCTGTAATATCTGGCAGAACTGTCAATGCCAGAGGCTCACTGCCCAGCCATTGCCCCCCCCCCCTGCTCGCTGCACAGATCACCTATGACGAAAGCCAGCGACAATGGATGTCGACTTGCAACAGCGGCCTCCAGGTTGGTTGGACAAGGGCCGGGAGGTCAAAGCTAGGTTCCCAAGCACCAGAAGGCTGTGTACTACGTACCTAACCTACCTACTGTGAGGTAGGCACCGTACCGAACGTCCCTCGCCCTCGTGCTACTGTACGTCCACGCGTGCGTTGTTGTCGTCGTTGTGCTGAACACGCGCCGTGCCGTGCCACATCCACAATACGAAACCACCTAATTATCCTTGTTCGTGCCTCGTTGCACAGTGCAGCGCAGTCCCAGTCAGTCACAATCGGGCGAAGGGTAATATCTCCGTCTGCCGGCCGATCAGACAAGGGCTGAAGGGCTCCCGACACGGAGCACCTCCACCCGAGGACCCCCAGCAAGCCTTTGCTGGAAGCGAGGCCGATCCATCGGAAACCATGCTGGTTCGCGGTTCGTATGATGCACCAACTGCTGCAATGGCCGCCAACGACAACGAGCAACAACGACGATTCCCTGTCAGAAAGCGTTTCGAGTCTTTGCTGTAATTAGTTAATGAATCGTCCCTGTGAGTTGGCCATCCGGCATGACAATAAGTGGTCCTGTGCTGCAGAAGGATGCACCCACACAATCTACTTGGTGCTGCGACATCCCCTTGATAATTACCGACCTTGCCGGGCCACACGTCTCCCCATATTGCAGTCCTTTTATTTCTCTCTCTCCGTCCAACCTATTTTAGGCTTCATGCAGATCTACTCCATTTATAAAGCGTATACGCCCTAGCGCTCTTCAGTAATATATCATCAATGACGCTGCTCGCCTTCGTGAGGCGTAACTTTGGGGGGTCTCTATTGTCCACTGCATGAAGCCTCTCATCCAAGGCGCAACCCCAGCCATAGCCAATCGTACTCCATTCAGAACACTAATGCTTGCGCTGAGGAATTGTTTGCACTCGGTCAAAATGGAGATGCAAATGTCTGGTATCACGTCTCTTGACTCCAGAATCACACAATCGGTCCCACGAAGATTTGGTTGCATTTGATCTTTTTGGGCGAATCGTGGAGCCGCTCTTGCAGTATCTGCGGGGACCGCCGGGAGGGAACACAATCATGTCCGCTCGCTGCCCAGAATTGACTCCGACGGCCATAATACTTCTCCCAGCTGCTTGCCAAAGCGTGAAACCCTTCTTTCCATCCCCTTGTGAATCGATTGATCCGTTCCACGGCTCCGAACCGGCCATCCCCGCCCCGTTAGTAGCTCTGTAAGCCCGAGCCCGTTCCGGGTTGTAAATTGCCTGTCGCCGGACCAGCCAACCCCGCTTCCTCCGAAGTGAAGATGCCGGCCACCGGGTCCGATGCCGACGCCGTCGCCTCTAGTCCTGCCACCGAAGCCTCCCCTCTCTTGGGTGATCGTTCTCGTGGGGACATCGCCAATTGTGATGCCGAGAATGGCCGGGGATATGACAGCGAGCCCGAACGGCCAGCTATGGCCAAGAAGATGCACCTCCTCCTCCCGGCCGTCGGCCTCGGAGTATGCACCAGTCAGAAAACCCGGTAACTGAGGCCATCTTGGGCTGACGAGAAAACAGGTTTACATGGTTGCCATTGATCAACTTCTCACCGTAGCCACATACGCAAAAATCGGCAGCGAGCTCAACGCGCTCAACAGCACAAGCTGGATCGCCACAGCGTTTGTCTCATCTCAAGTCCCCCAAACAACCCTCCCAAACCTACACGCCACTCTCACAGCTACTTCCTCACCCTCACGAGCTGCCAGCCCCTATATGGCAAGCTCAGCGACATCTTCGGTCGCAAGCCCTGCCTCCTCTTTGCCTACACCATATTCGCCCTTGGCTGCCTGGGCTGCGGCCTCGCCCGCTCCATGAGCGAGTTGTGCGCCGCCCGCGCCTTTGCCGGCATTGGAGGCGGTGGAATGAACTCAGTCGTGTCTATCCTTTTGAGCGACTTGGTGCCGTTGCGGGAGCGTGGTGTCTGGCAGGGTTATATCAACATCCTCTGGGCTGCCGGGACCTCGACAGGCGCGCCGCTTGGGGGTCTGTTAGCGGACTCAATTGGTTGGCGATGGTGAGTTGCCGCCCTCTGTTTCATTGACTTCACTCTGGACACGTTCTAATCCATCAATCAAAGGTCTTTCCTGGGCCAGGTTCCTCTGTGCTTTGTGGCCTTCTTGGCCGTCTACTTCGTCCTCGACCTCCCGCCCGTCTCGCACGACCACTGGCTCACTAGGATGCGCCAGATCGACTTCTTAGGCGCCTTCACCCTCGTCATGGCCGTCACCTCTCTACTCGTTGGCCTCGATTCGGGCTCCAACCTCGGCTGGACCCATGTCATCACTGTAGTCGCCCTCTCCCTGGCCCCGGCTCTCTTCGCCCTTTTCATCTATGTTGAAATCAAAGTAGCTTCGAATCCCTTCGCGCCAGGACACATCATCTTCGACCGCAGCTTGTTCGCCTGCTACCTTGCCAACTTCTTCGGTGTCGCGGGACAGATGGCTATTCTGTTCTTTATGCCTCTGTTCTTCCAAGCCGTTCAGGGGAATAGCGCAACTCGGAGCGGTGCGCTGTTGGTGCCGGCAATGATTGCTGGCGTCATCGCTTCCCTCTTTGGCGGATGGTGGATAAAACGCACTGGGAGATTCTATTGGGTCACGGTGTCGGGGTATGGAGTGTTACTCTTTGCACTCCTGCCACTGATTCTGTCGGTATTGTTCAGATCCACCCCTGGCGAGGTGCTGGGGCTCGTGATTACGTCCCTTGGGGCTGGATGCGGTAAGAAAGAGAAGCAACTATAGCAAGCGATACTCAAGGTCCTAACTATCTCTAGGTATTACTACCACCCTCGTTGGCCTCCTCGCCAACGCCGCCGTCGAGGACACCGCCGTTGTCATCGCGTGTTCGTATCTCTTTCGCTCCCTCGGCTCTAGCATCGGCATCAGCACCGGCTCGGCAGTCCTCCAACAAGTCCTCAGAACACAGCTTGCCGCTCGTCTGCCAAATGGAGACGAGGCTCGTGAAATTGAGGAAAAGGTGCGCCAGAGCCTGGACTACATTAAGGAGCTGCCGCCATACATTTCCGACCAGGTCAGGTCAAGCTACCAGGCAGCAACCTTGGGTGCATTGGCTCTAATTCTGGTTTATTTAACTACAGCATTCATCGTCACATTCTGGATTAAAGAAAGGTCACTTAAAAGATGAATATCGTGGGGTGTAGTTTCTATAGGCTTTCCAATTGACAAAAGACTCTCCCAAACACACACTCTCGTCCTAGTGTGAAAACCCTGTAACCAGTAGACCAGTCGTTGAGATGCGCTCCCTGTTTCTGTTCTCAATCAGTCGATGCTATCTTTCCTCCCAAATCTACAGAATAATTTTCGAATGAGAATTTGGTCTAAATTCAGCAATGGTCAAGAGTGCGAGTATGTACGCTGGATTGGGATATAACCTAGCATGGTGCCACTATCAGTATGAAGACTCCACCTCCTCCAAATCTTGGCGCATAGCGGCCGTCATGATATATTTCCGAACAGTATTCTAACGCTTTGGATTAGGCATTGTAGTATATTTCGATTACTCAATAATCATCGTCATGGGTCCTTCGGCTTCCGAATTGGCTCTAATCCAAATATCTCATCCGAGCTCAATGGGTTTCGACTCTCTGCATTTGACGTCACTTCGCCAAATAAGAAGGCATTCCTCTCGCGATTGGTGCTGTTAGAAATTCGCTTTTTGTGCTGAATCGCGGGTGAATTCTTGGTTGCTGTGGATTGTTGAGGCGATCCAGGCTCGTCCGGCTCCAGCATCCAGGAGAAGGATGATTGAGCCAAGGTAGAGCGTGTAGGAACGGGGCCAGTAGGCCGAGAGTCGATCACAGCACCAACCGCCAACGGATCAGTTGGCACGTTATCGCTTGATGTGTCCATAACATCAGGACTAATGGGGGGTATCGTCTCATCTTTGCTGGGATTTGGGGCCTCCTCGGCGATCTTGAGAGCGGCAATGTTGACATCGACCGGGGTTGACGACAACGGTTCAGGCAGGGTATTGATACCTAATCCATCGGCCACTGTCCGGTCCACTGCGATACGAATTTGACCATCCTCATCTGGCGGCAGGGAGTCAATTATCGGCACCTCCATCGATGAGTCCTCTAGGTAGATCTTGACGAACTGGACCTTGGCAGCTGCGATCTCGATAAGCTCAAGGCTCTTGACCTTGTCATCTAGGTTAGATCCGGATAATGCCTTGAGGTTGTTAACTGTCTCATCGAGCATGGCAGCCAGTTGTCGGTTTCGCCTCTCCAGTGCCATAAGGCCCCGCGCGGCGCCTTCCTCATGGAAGACTTGCCGTGGAGACAGAGCTGTCTGTCGAGCTTCGTTGATATTGCGTTTTATTTCCCCCATGGCGTCCCTTACGGCCTGGTTAATTCCCAGCTTCTCTCCCCTTTCCAGAACCCCTTTAGCTCCCTTGGCGGCTCCTTGGAACAGGGCTTCCATACCGCCTTGCTGCTGCATGAATCTTGACGGGGAGGGGAGGGGTGATTTTGCACCAAACCCTCGGTGCCGGAGTGAGTTGAAGCCTCTGAAATTTGGCGTTGCAGATCGTGAGGCGTGGTTGGCTGGTGATGATGATACAGTTGGCATCTTGCCAGTATACTTCATAATGAGAGACGCTCCACCAGAAGGAGTAAGGTGGTCCTTCAGATAGAGAGCATCATCGACAAACGTATGAGGGCCGTGCGGCTGTGCTGGGGGAGGATATTTCAGTAGTAATTGAAGACAAACCGAATAGTCTGCTTCTAGTACTGCAGGGCGTTGTCAGAGAATGGATGAGAGACACTATCGGGGGTGACTTACACTCCCATCGAATGCGAATCAGCATGGCAACACATATTAGATCTATCAGTTCCAAAGACGGATCTACAGCGAAAATTGTATCCCAAAGAACCAAAAATTGCTCGAATGGAAATTCTCTACTGAAAAGCAACCGCACCCATCGACTTTGGTATAATTAGCATTGTACCAGACAACAGGCAGCATACCACTCACATGAGAAAGATTTGGGGCAAGATTTCAATGTTGGTGAGATGAGCCGCCAACTCCGGATCAACCTTGTTGAGGCACACCTCATGGATGAACTTGCTCCTCTCCACAATTGTGGAACTCTGCTCCGGAATCTTGGAACCTGGCGTCGAGTCGGCAGGAGATTCCTTAATCTCGTAGAAAGACTGCGCATGCTCCATGAGCCTGGCGAACAGAATGAAGCCATCATGCTCAATGAAGGTCGCATCAAGGGTCTTCGAGAAGACATCATCCAGAGAGACATCTGACGAGACGGTGGTAATGTCGAGTGCGTCTTCTTGGATGGCATAAAGCATGGGAGCCAAGAGTTCATGCATACCCTGTCGATAGCCACCCCGCTCTGGGTTGAGCTTGCAGTACATGAAGAGGATGTCCAGAATCATGGCCTGGGTATGAGGCTCGTGATAAGAAGCCTCGTCGGGAAGCCTTTGAACATCCTGCTTGATTTCGGCACGGATAATCTCATCTTGGCGAACAGTGTTCCAAGGTGACTCAAGGTCTGTCAGCGAGTGGATGCATAACTGAGACAATCGGCACCACAACTCACTTCGGGGTCATCCGCCAGAGGGTCGATAGTGAGCTCGGCGAGGGCTTCAGGGTGATGGATGAACTTGAGAAAGTGTTCATGTTTCTCAGTGTAAAGTCTTCGCCCGTCGTCCAAGGCTTGAGTCCAGCTCATGCCGGCGGCAGGGCTTGATAGCAGAAACATCTATGAGTGCGCTGTGTTAACTCCAACTGCCCAGCCTCTCATCTAAGCCGCGCATTAACTCACTTTCCAGCACAGGGAGCGACAGCCCGATAGACAAGGACTCGAGGGACCATTGTACTTAACCGCACGCTTCAAATCGTCGAGATGGGCACCATGACCCTGCGTCTCGCGCCATCGCGACCTGTTGGGGGATGTTCCTGTCAGTCGCTGATGTCGTCATGGTAAGGGTTTCCATTCGGCGCGCAACCTACAGCAGCTCCTCGAGAGACTTCATGGCGGTCCTGGGTAAAGTGTCGCGGAACAAGACCCGAGCTCTCGGCTCTTGGCTCTCGACTGTCGGTTCTCGACCAGCGGCGGATGAGGTCAGCTGCGAGGCGTAATTCCGGGTTGAAGTTG